>JBAGKO010000011.1:10921153-10933824 GCA_037177275.1 Acacia concinna | reverse complement strand
TGGAAGAGATGGAGGAAGGAAGAGAGTGATCGGTGGTGATGGATGGAGATGGGTGGTTTGGTTCTGGAATTCTCTCGTAGCGAGAAGTCACGCCCCAGCTCGCGAGAGCCGAATAGAATGAATCAATATATTTGAGCGTGATGCGTGTGTGTATGATCCGTGGATGAATTCTGGAATCCCCTCTCCAAATGAATTCCGACTGGAATTATTTTTCATCTAAGGGCATGTTTAGCTTTAGTCATTTAAATGGTTTTCCAATGTTCAGATCATATAAATGCTTCCAAACAAGGCCCCTTCATGAAACTTCCATATGCCATGTCATCATCTACAAATAAAATGCAAATAGGTAACATCATGTTCACAATTTAAAGGAAATAATGGGAATTAAAATTGTTAATTAAAAATATCACAATTTGACTAATTAAATTCCCAAAATACCCTTGTATTTAATTCCCAAATTAATGTTCAATTATACCAAAAATAGACAATTAAGTCCCATAAAAGCCTAAGATTAATCATGGAAAGATGTGTAAATATTACACTCTGTCACCGTTATAAAAGCTCTTCCACTTAATAGCAAATGTATAATACATCATGTATTCAAAAGGTACATTAACTAGAAACATAGTTCATTGCATAAAAGGAATACTATGTCAATACATAATGGATACCAATAACAATACACAAACATAAGGGAGATAAAGTTCACAAGTGGATTAGTAAAATGTCAAAACTATAATAGTCAACAATGGCTTTTTTGAGTTTCTTAAAACAAATTGCGTTTCTTCAGCAGGTATCTTATTGTTCTTTTCACGGCATGTTCCAATGTTTATTTAATTTAGAAGTACGGAAGGTGCCTCTAGCTATCATTAATTTGCGATATTTGACCATCACTTCCATGTAAAACATTGCACTTTTTTTGTCAGTTAAGTAATTCGTATAATTTCCAATGATTGAATATATTATCCTAGTACTGTTTATTCTAGTTGTTTTATCTGCATCACGTTGTGCAATATCCTTAGTCACAACAGTAGATAAGGGTTGGTCAACCTCCTCATCCAAATTTTGAGGTTTTTCAGGACAAGGGAGTTTAGACTTTGGTTCAAAATCTAAATAGACCACTTGGGGTTACACCTCTTATAGGTTTTGATTGAGATCTTCTTCAGGATCCTTCTCACAGAAGTCTACCTCTTTAGGATCTTGATTACCCATATACTTAATGTTCAATGATTTGTTTTTAAGTGTTTCAGTGTTGTATGAAGCCTCTTGCTTTATTTTCACCTAAGTAAAAATTAATGTAAGCTCTTAGGAACTTTAAATGTATAAAACACTTAAACATTGAAAAACTTAATATCAAATTGCCTCAAAATTAGACAAACAATATATTAAATTGAAGGTATCAAATTTAAAAATTTGTAGAGACAAATTGCATCTCATTTGGAAGTCCCACGCTTCCCCAAAAGATTAAATCTAAAAAATAAAAAACAAAAGCCCACTCTCAACTTAGGCACGTGTTGTACACTCTCCACCTAGGGGCTGTTGGAAGTAAACATGCGTCAAACCAATGTGGTCCATGCATTGCTAGCTGTCCTCTAGTACTTGCCACATGTCAAGAGGATAAGCCACATGGACTCACTCGCCACGTGGCTTTATCTTTTTTTTTTTTCCTTTTTCTATTTATGAATCGAGTAGGCCTAGTCTGACCCAATTTTTTTTATGAGTTTCTGGATTAGGTGGGCTCAATCTGACTCGATCCACTTTTTTTTTTTGGTTTTGGATCGAGTTTAGAACCTAACTCGTGACCAACCTATGAGTTTTTTTTTGTTTAAAATTACATATGAAATGGCGTCATTTTTTCACTTCATCTTCTACTTCCAGCTGGGTCGATTTGACATGGTTGGTTGACAAGTCAGGTCCATCGCACTTGACTTCATCTCTCCTTCATTATTTTTTCGTTCGACGTTTGTTTTTTGCGTTTTTAGGGTTGTTTTCTTTGTTTTTTTTTGAGCTCTACACAATGGACTATTTTCAAGGCATAATTCTAACATTTTGAGATGACCCAATCTGATTTTGCCTCATTTTTTGTTTCCTTTTTCTTCTCAAAGTTGTCTTTTATCATAATCTTTTGTTTCAGACTATTATGATGTGTTATGAATGTTTGTAAAACGTGTTGATACTCAGATAACATTAGATAACAAAAATAACTAAACCAATAGTTCCTAGAAGAAAGGAATCAAAGATATTAAACCGGAAAAAAAAATTCTAGAACCAAGAAGAAACTAAAGAAAACATTATATATGCAGAGATTAATTTACATACGGGATGAAGATTAGTTTTTCATTTGGAGCAAATTGAACATATGCGGAAGCAAAAAAAAAAAAAAAAAACGCAAGATCATTATGTTCATGGCAGAGACAATTCTTATGCTCACATAGTCACATGATTTAAAAAAAAAAAATGTCAGCCTTAGGATATATGAAGGCTCCAATACCAATGTGAATTTTAGGGTATACCAGGAGTAAATTCTGCTTCCTCTGGATACCCACACGAATTGGATTGCAGCGGTGGACTCCGGCTATTATACACAGAAAATACATTGGAGGTTGGGGAGTTTGAGAGAGTTTCATGTATTCGGAGAACGAGAGTTTCTTTTCCGTATATGACAATATTCATATATATTATCTGATTAAAAAACACGTTCTGTGGGAATATAATTGTTCCCTCTAACATACCGTGAAAAATATTCCCACCAAAATGTCATTTAAAATAAATAGAAAATATTTTCATTAAATATTCTATAATTTTAGACATTATGATTTTGACCTCAAGGTCAATCGGATTGGCCCTAATCCACCTAGGGTGGATAAGCCCATATTCCAACAGAAAATAATTGAAAAATTGCTATGATGGATCTTCTTGGCCGGTCGTGAAAAATATGCCGTCTCATTTGATAGAAAATTTTAGTAAAAGCAGAGAAAATCCAAATAGGAAAAAAATAAAATTGACACTCACGAGAAAGTCTCAACTTTGAGGGGTTGCGAAACCAAGAACTCCCAACATTGTAAACCATGTTGATATCACGTTAACACTAAAGTAGTCCTCTATAAATTAAATCCCTCTGGCATTCTCTTAACATCAAACAATTAACCAACAAGGAAACTCAAAGACATCAAATCAAAGCTAGAATGTCGAAGGCAGTTGTTCTTTTGGATTTCTGGGGAAGTCCCTTTTGCCTAAGAGCCAGAATCGCTCTTGAAGAAAAGGGTGTGGCTTATGAGGGTAGGGAAGAAGAGAACTTGCTTGGACAAAAGAGTGAGCTTCTCCTCAACTCTAATCCCATTCACAAGAAAGTTCCTGTCTTGCTTCACAATGGGAAGCCTGTGTTGGAGTCTGCAAATATTGTTGCTTACATTGACGAGGCCTTTCCTTCCAATCGTCTGCTTCCGACCACCCCATATGAACGTGCCCAAGCTCGTTTCTGGGCTGACTATATTGACAAATCAGTATGTTTCTCCCATATTTTACCTCTATGAATGTTCTTCTTCTCTTCTACATTGAATTTACAAAACTATAATAACCCTAAGATGACAAATTATGTCCATATGCATGAATTGGTTTTATGTATTGTTCACAGGTCTTTGAAACTGGAAAGGGTATCTGGTTAAGCAAGGGAGCAGATGAGCGAGAAGCAGCAGTGAAGAGCATGATTGAAGTAGTGAAAAACTTGGAGGGTGCCCTAGGTGACAAAGATTTCTTTGGTGGTGATGCATTTGGGTATGTGGACATCATAGCATTGGGTCCATCCTCTTGGTTTTATGCTTATGAGAAGATAGGGGGATTTAAATTGGAAGATCATTGTCCCAAATTCTCGTCCTGGTTGAAAAGATGCTTGCAGAAGCCCTCTGTTGCCAAAGCCTATCCAGACCCAGAAAAAGTTCACCAGCTTGTCCTCAAATTAGCTGAGATCTTTGGCTAACCCCGGAAAAAGTTGCCTCTGGCATGAATGAAGAGAAACGATTATGAATGAAGACCCACTTATCAGCCTTCTTATACTACAAGACTAGACAAAGTATGGTACTTTAGTTCAGCCTCCAAGTTAATGAATTTTCTACTATACTCTGTGATTAGTGTTGTAGTATAGGAAAGTAGTCATTTGGATCTTGTTCATAATAATTCTCTCCCCAGACGAATAATTATCTCTCGAGTTTCATGAAGATGTTAGTGTTCAGGAAGTTATGGGTTGGTGATTCAAATTTACATGTGGGGGAATCAACAATGTGTCAGCATCTTCAGAATTTCATGAAATAAAAATCTTTCCCTTGATGCAGTACTTGTTTACCGACGTCCAATATCAACCTTGAATATAGGTCAGTCTGGAACTATTGTTTGAACTATGAGGTAAACTTTAATTAAACAAAAAAAAAAAGTGTTCAAGTATATAAACAGTAATATGAATAATAAAATATTCATTCATAAGCCTCCAACAACACGAATTCAAGTCTCTCGATTGGAGGTCTAGGCAGAGTACTTAGCTTGTGTCTGACCCAGCTGCAACAACATATGTACGAATATATTTAGAGCGAAAATCTCAATTCTCAGCAAAAATCTTAATATACTAGATTTCCACTCATATGATTTGGCGTGGGCTTCAAATTAAAGTCTTAACGACATTAAGCTTTGATGGTCATTGCTGAAATCTTAAACCATGGTTATGATATTATCTTGTTATTTTAAGATTATATATAGTTAGTTAAGCTAGGCTGGATTCCATAAATTTAGGGTCTTAGCATTGTAATTAGTGTGAAGGGATATTGATCCCCACAGTAACTTGGATCTTCCTACTAATATCTAAAGTTAGATTAGTGGTTCATCACCCTTGATAGATGATTAAGGTAAACCAACTGGGTTACCATGGTTGTATGAGCATGCATGTTGCTCCAGTGATAATATAAATAATTTTGCATTTCCATAATATTTTTTTTCCTCCAATCTCTTTGCTTAACAGTTATGTAATCCATATCATTAAAAAAAAATCAAGGATTATTGGTCTTTACAGTAAGGCCATTAACATGGTCTAGAAGTTTAATCCAAATAAATTGTGTCAATTGGAGGCGCAAGCAAATTAGAGTTAGGTTGTGCACTATTGTATAGTCTCTTACCACCCAAACCACACACACACAAGTATACTTTAAACTAAATTATAAATACTAAAAAATTGGTTACATCTAGTTACTTTTTAATTATCTCATCTTTCTATAATATTATTCTAAGTAATTAACTATAGTTAATTTTAACCCAACCACGATCACCTATTCTAATGACACTGACTAATTAACAAGGGCATGCATGTATGAAAAAGTAATGATGTCATTGGAGGAGTAGAACTTAAATGAGTATTATTCTACAAGTTACTCTTATTTGGTGTAACAATAACCTACTTTTTAATTGTGACGGAAGTAGTGTGGGCCTGGTGAAGCTTTGGTAGTGATTGTAGTAATGCTATTTGTTCATCATGCTACCTATTTTGATCAAACCAAAGAAAAACTTAAAAGATATAAAATGTATAGAAATCCAATAGGAAAAAGATAAATTGACACCTCACAAGAATGATGCAACTTTGAGTGGTGAGAAAACTAAGAACCTCCGACGACATTGCATGCATATATAGAAGATATCTCTCTAATACTAAAGTATTACATACTGTAGAAATTAAATCCCCCTACTACCCTTTCAATTATCACACAAATACACAATTCACTAACAAAAAGACTCATCAGAGATTAAAATAAACTGACATGTCAAAGGCAAGAGAAGTTGTTATTTGGGACTTCTAGGCAAGTCCATTCTGCTTGAGAGCAAGAATCGCTCTTGAAGAAAAGAGTGACCTTCTTCTCAAATCTAAAACCCTATTCACAAGAAAGTTCATGTGTTGCTACACAATGGTCAACCTGTACTATAATCTTCAAACGTTGTTCTTTACATTGATGAGGCCTGGCCTTCCAAATCCCTGCTTTCGACCAATCCATACGAGCGTGCCCAAGCTCGCTTCTGAGTTGACTACATTGACAAAACAGTATGTTTCTCCCATGTTTAATTTACCTACATGAACGTTCTTCCTCTCTTCTATATTGATAGTCTAAATTAAATCATATTCATATGCATGAATATAACACTGATTTCGTAAAGGTTTTTGTACTGTTCAACAGGTATATATATGAAACTGGAAAGGGAATATGGTTAGGTAAAGGAGCTGAAGAGCGAGAAGCGGCCAAGAATAACTTAATTGAAGTAGTGAAGAACTATAGGAGACAGAAATTTCTTTGGTGGTGAAATTGCAAGCGCAGGGTTGCCCCAAATTGGGTGAAAGAGGTTACTACATGGATTCGTATATAATGCTCTCTTAACAAATAACTAAGTCTTGATTAATGTTTTATAAAGTTCTCACTTTTCATGAACTTGTATGTAGATTTAGGTGTAGGGCACGTATTAATCATCATCTTCCAAATCTCAGGAAATAATAATTTTTTCCCTCCTATGATGCAGTACTTGTTTATCCCAGTCCAGGATCAGCCTAGAATAAAAGCCAGTGACACTTTACTTTGAACTACATGAACATAACACGAAAAATAAAAATTGGTTTCCAAATATGACTGTCCTTAACTATCTATTTTTTTTCCCTTCTCTCTTTTTTCCTCCGACAGAAGCTCGACAAATTTTTTCACCCTATTGTTAGTTTTAAAAAATTTCAGATGGTACGACCCGGCCTCAGATGCAATGCAAGCTGTAGCGTGAAAAGGAAAAGTCGAAATATGAAGAGATTTAGACTGCAACATTGGGAACAAATATTACTGTGAGGCTGACAAGGGAGAATCCAAGCCCAGAACGAAATAGAATGGCCAGAATGATGCATAAATTACATTAAAGATGTTGCAATCATATCATGTCTGAGTGTAGCAGACAAGTTCATAGCCATGGATCCCACACCTCGGACTCTCACTTGAGAAACTAACAAACATGCCAATAATATTCACTATATTCATACAGGCCTGCTTCTGAAACAACATTAATCCAACTCTCTCTCTATTTCTCTCCCTCTCTTACATAAAAACTGTGGAAAGCCCATGTTTTTGTAACTTGTTCCATAGGCATGCGCTTGTCTAGGCTATATATACATTTATTATTTATTCATGAGTGTCTAAAAAGCCTATTTGGGAGAGAAAGATAGTTCCCATTCAAAACTTGCTCTCATGCCCTCAATTATTCCTTGTTTATATGTGTATATATTCTCTTGCTTGTCATCAAGACAAAGAATATCAATTAAAATGATGCATCTCCTGTCCTTCTTTATTGTATATATGGTAGTGTTAACTACTTTTATGAGATTTAAAAATAGTAGTATTAGTTAGTTAAATTAAATAACATAAATTTTTATAACTTTCCAAATTTTACATTATTTGATTGGTCATTGAGATGAGGCGAGAGAGGAGAATTAAAAAGCCATTATTTGTAGAAGAGATGAGGACACTTGTTTTGTAATTAGTCGAAAATATTTCATTATATATTGAAAAAGACCCTATATTAATTTAAGGCCAATCAATAGGGTCTTATACATAGAATTAAAATAAGTACTATTTTAATTTATTTATGTTCATAGTGAGGGTGGTTTTTGAATCCAAATTTTTAATCACTATTTTTTTTCAGAAAATTATGTTTTAAAGTTATCCTAAGTAATTTATTAGATAATTTACTTATTTAACAACCTTTTGTAATTTTTTTTTTACTTCAAATAGCTTTTTCAGGAAACATATGCATCTTAAACAGATTGTAATATGCAAAATCTCAATGATTAAACATTGCATTATTTTAACAAATTTTTATTTGGAGATAAGAATTCGGATAATTTTGTTTAAGTCGCGTTCTTTACTAAGTTACCATGCACCGACTATCCGAAAAGATAATCATATTAGGTGAGGGCATCAATGCTTGAACATAGTATATTAAGTTATAAGTTTTGATGGTTGTCCAGTTTATGTTATAAACAACCAATTTAAAGAATTGATTTTTACAACAAGGCCATTCACATGGTCCCAGAAGTTTGATCCAAATAATTTTTGTCATTATGCCAGCAACAGGTCCAAATCTCAACCTGCACTGTGTTCCATCTTGTTATTATATTAACAAGTGTTGGATTATCTCTCTTGGCATTTGATCACCAAAGCAATTAATTAAGTGGTCAAAACTATTAAGGTTGAGAAAAAGAGGTAGCCGTAGATAGCTAGATACATGCGATTTCACATGAAAGACAAGTAGGTCAAAGTTCTGAGAAGCATCATAACTGAGATAAAGGTATAAAAACAACGTTAAACAGAGACATTAATCCACTAATAAGTGACATGATTAAGATAAACCAATGAAGAACAAGTTAAGACAGTGTCTTTTGAATGTGTCCAATACATGATCTATCGCCAAGTTTAGTAGCCAATCGTTCAAGTGGCATGCTGACCTCAGAGGAAGCACCTAATAAACATGTCAAACTACTCCCTTTTACCACTGATATCTTATTCAAATCACCACAATACTTCCCCAGAATGATTTACTGTTCTTTGGTCTGATCTCTAGCTACTTTATTTCAAATCTTGATTCAACTTCTGTCTGCCAAACTTATCTCAAGTCCTAGATTTCTCTCTCACTCTCTCTCTCCCTCTCAGTCATTTTCATGTACCTAATCATGAACTTCTATATATTCTCTTTTATCTCCTCTTGGGGTCGCTGTAGTAACAACTGACCTAGGATATTGAATCTTCATGATATTCTCTTTTAAGTGCTTTGATCGGTACATATATAGGTTTGCTGTACATGCAGAGAATAATTAGAATTGGGATATAGTCACATAGGGTTGGGCCAAGTAGGGTAGAGAAGAGACCTATCAAATCCTTCAAAAGTGAGTCAACATATATATGTCCCAATTATTCGCTCATTTTGTCAATCATTTATCTTGAGTTGGCGACACTACTCCCTTGGACTTTTCAACAAAAACATGATTTGGTATATGAAATATATAAAAGATTCATATATAGGCCCTAAGAACAGCTCAAACGCTGTGTGTAGCTGAATGCAATATTCATGGGTTTATTATACACTGAACGTTACGTACGGTAATTGGTAACCCCACACACAAGTTCGATGAAGTCAGTGTTTGAAATAATAGAGATAGGAATTAAATTACAAGGTGTGTGAGTGTAAATATTTGTGCGTGGATGGAACATTGTGTTGTGTAGTAACAGGGTTATGATGTTTGTGTATAATTCTATTACGTACGTACGTGTATTAGTTTATGGGGAATGAAGCTTTATGTTGCTGTTGTGCCGGTTCCACGCCGACCACGTTGTCCTCCCTATGTCCAAATGGGCTCACTCCTCTAAAAGAATGAAAACTTGCCTTTTTCCCAAATTTATTCCATTAAACCATAAATAATAATTCTCTTGTGGTTTTGATACGTTCAGTTCATTCTTAATAATTAATGCCATGTGTATATATATGTGAAACATGCTTTAGACTGACTCACCTCTCTAAATTGTTTATATCAATTTAGACAATCTAAATGTATTTTTTTAATCTGTTAACTACTTAATTAAATTGTTTTTATATATAGTTAAATTAAATTTAAAAAATTCAACTAATCTTAAATAGGATATGACAAAATAGAAATGTAAGCGAAGGCATGTTAAGTTCTGCGTTGCCTAAATTAAGAATTGAAAAGTTGAGTAATACAGTGAACTTGTACATTTTTATAGAATATTATATAAAAAATTGAGAGACAAGTCATGCTATGTATGAAAAATAATGGGGTTGGATGTAAATTAAATTTTATTATTTTTGAGCATTGATTAATGGATCCACGTCAAAAAGGGGAAATGATAATTTTGTCTGTAGTTTTTTGCTTTAGAGCGGTGGGTTCGTGCATGCATGAGGGAGCAAGATTCTTATATCCTTTAAAGGAATACAATTTAAAGTGACTTTTTGATATTTCAGACACTAATCCCTTTTTATATTTAGTTTAGCGTACTGGTTGCGCTGCTGAACGCCGTGCATCACGTTGTGTAATCATTGTTACTAATTAATTTTGTTAATTATAGTACATAAATGTATATGTGTATTTGATGAACTAGTTTGACCACTGCTCACCATTGAATATATTAAGAATTACAGTTCATTTTTTTTATAAAAAAAAAAACACACACACACACACTTAAACTTGAATAAATTATGCTATCTCTATTTTAAATATAGGATATTTTTATCTAACGGATAATTATGGTGACAAATAATTAATCATGTCACTTCGCGAGGGATTGATAAACTTTTTTTTTAAATATCACCCCTGTTATAATTTAGTGGGAGAAACACTTGAAATATATTGTAGGTTTTATTTAATTCTTAAATATAGGCAAAGATAGAAAAATGTTTCATTTTCAAACAAAATTAATGAGTGAATTATGTAAAATGAGAATATCTACACTAATATCCTCGTAATATATATATATATATATATATCATGCACGTACATCTGCTTAATAATGGCCCAAAAACTAATTTCTCTTTGGGCATCGCAGAAAAGAAATGATGGTTCTTCTTGGCCGGCCGTAAAGAATATGCCCTTTAATTTCCGTTGAGAGCAAAGCAAACTAAGAAATTAGGGCCAGGAAAATCCAAACAAGAAAAGTGGTAACATGACACTCACGAGAACGATGCAACTTTGTGGATTGGCGAAACCAAGAACCTCCAACAACGTTGCAAAATTCTTGAAGATATCACTATAACACCAAAGTATTCTTCTATAAATTAAATCATCCCTCCCATTCTATTATCACAAAACCAATAACAAGGAAATTCAGAGATCACAAGCAAAGTTAACATGGCCGGTGGAATTGTTCTCTTGGACTTCTGGGCAAGTCCATTTTGCCTAAGAGCCAGAATCGCTCTTGAAGAAAAGGGTGTGGCTTATGAGGGTAGGGAAGAAGAGAACTTGCTTGGACAAAAGAGTGAGCTTCTCTTAAAATCTAATCCCATTCACAAGAAAGTACCTGTGTTGCTTCACAATGGGAATCCTGTGGTGGAGTCTGCAAATATTGTTGCTTACATTGACGAGGCCTTTCCTTCCAAACCTCTTCTTCCAACCACCCCATATGAACGTGCCCAAGCTCGTTTCTGGGCTGACTATATTGAAAAATCGGTATGTTTAATTTCTCTCATGCTTTTACTTTTAGGAATGTGATCTACGTACTTTAAATTTACAAAACCATAACCCTAATTTTGTGCGTGCGTGTGTTTTTTGGGTTGAATTGTTCAACAGGTGTTTGAAACTGGAAAAGGAATCTGGTTAAGTAAGGGAGCAGAAGATCGGGAAGCTGCCGTGAAGAGCTTGATTGAAGTTGTCAAGAACCTAGAAGGAGGTCTAGGGGACAAAGATTTCTTTGGTGGTGATGCATTTGGGTATGTGGATATCATAGCTTTGGGTCCAACTTCATGGTTTTATGCTTATGAGAAGATTGGGGGATTCAAATTGGAAGACCATTGTCCCAAATTCTCGTCCTGGTTGAAGAGATGCTTGCAGAAGCCCTCTGTTGCTAAAACCTACCCAGACCCAGAAAAAGTTCATCAGCTTGTCCTCAAATTAGCTGAGATCTTTGGTTAATACCCCAGAAAAAGTCATGAATGAAGGGAAAAAAAGTCATAAATAAATGTCCAATTGTTAGCTTTCTTAAACTCCAAGACTAAGTGATGACGAAGTATGGGTACTTTAGCTCAGCATCAAGGTTGAATTGTAATTATATGGCTAGTCTTGTAGCGTGTAAGAAAGTCGCTAGTTAGTTGGATCTTGTTTATAGTTCTCTCTAGACAAATAGTTCTCTCTTGCGTTTCATGTGAAAATGTTACAGTGTTCATGAAGTTGGGTTGATTTGCCTGTAGGGCATCGACCATATTGTGTCAGCATCTTCTAAATTTCATGAAATAAAAATGTATGACCTCACACTTGAGTGAAAAACAGTAATTGATATTTGAGATTAATCTCTTTCAATACCTAAAACACAACAAGTTTTCGCTTCTCTCAGTAAGTACATTTTTCAAGATTGAAATTTGTGTTCTTTTTTTTTTTTTATGGAAATGAGGTTACTTATCACCTCAATTACGAGTTTATTGTATTGGTATTTTTAATAACTAGCTAACAACCACTGCTACAAAAATTAATTCCTGTGACACTCTTTTTTAGTAGAAATATAGTGCTCATTAACGCCACAAAAGTCTATGCCACTAAAAACTCCTGTAGCATTCCATGAGAGGATTTTTATTTTTTTATTCGTTATGCCTCTTGAATGAGTGCCACAGGAAGGTAATTTAAATTTTTTTTATATATAGTGGGTGAGTGCCACATGAGACAATTTTTTTTTTAATTCAATTGTCTTCTAGGTGAGCACCACTAGAGACAAGGTAATATTTTTTTAAGTTTATTTATTTTTTCTTTACATCTATAAATTTAAATTTAATTTGGGAGAGGAAAAGTTGTGGGATATGGTTTTTAGTATGCTTCTTGTTTTTTTTTTCCTCTTCAAGTAGATTTGAGAAGCTAATATTATTTTTGTCCACAATACTTTAAATGTAAATTTGAGAAT
>JBAGKO010000011.1:10883952-10912896 GCA_037177275.1 Acacia concinna | reverse complement strand
CCTTAAACTTTGCAAATTTTGTACTTTTTTCAGTTTTGGAAGCTGGCTTTTAAAGTCTAATCATATTGTGAATGGAAAAAAACAGCTTAAGTTGCATATTTAGTTGAGCTCTAATAGGCATTTGACTTGCACCTTATGGGCAGGGACTTGCACCTTAATATATATAAACTATATAGGTTAGTCATATGTAGCCTAATCATGCAAATAAAATATATCTAGCAAAATTATATATGAAGCACTCATATTGCACAAAATGTCATCTGATCTTTTTGCTTTTTAATTTGATTTAAGGGAGAGGTTATAAGTTGTGCAAGAGATATCGCACAAACTTAAGTATGGATCAATGAGTGATTGCAATTAATGGAATAATGTTCAAAGATGCAATTTAGAAGGTTGTAACTTCTATTCCAAAATTCATGATTCAGATTCTTAAAGCTTCTAATCTAGTTAGCAGCAATATTTCGCATTTTGGTAAACAAATGGTAGCAAAGAATTACAAAGCCTGCCAAGAATTTCAATTAGATTAGTGCAAGTCACAAGTGTGAGATTAACAAACCCAATGCCTTTTTTTAAAAAAATGGCAGAACAGAATAACAACAAAGATGCAATAGTTTCAAGCTAATGCACTCAAATATCTAATTAAGTGGATGTTACAAGTTTCAGCTATTTCACCACGTACATATTACAAAGGGTTTGTAAGAGACCACAATGAATAGTGCAGTAGGATTTAGCAATTTCCAAATTTAGATAAAAGCATCATCAGTCCTCGATCCCACAAAGTATACCCCAATTCAAGGATTCAAGTTTATGCTTAATCAAAACCATCAAAATCAACTAAAGTTTTGTATAGCACCATGCTGACCAGAGATATGAAAATTTCAGCAACTTTGATTCAAACTCAAGGGGAGATTCCGCCAAAACAAAAATAAATAAATAAATAACAATCAAAGAGTTTATTCAATGGCTCAAATCAGAATAAAGAAACTGAAAATACGCTCAGCAATTCGATGAAAAATCAAATTACTCCTGGACTTCCGAAAGCATATTTGATCCAAAACTAGAGAAGTATTTATATATTTCAGGTACCATCAACAATTCAAAAATCCACATAAAAAGAACAGATACCTACCTTGTTGCAGATGCACTAGTCGAAGACTTGGAGAGATGAGAGATAAGAGGCGATCGCGACTAAGAATCTCAGAGGCAAAGAGAGTCAGAGAGTGCAGCAGTGCCGACGCTGTGCGCGACATTGTGACTGAGTTGATTCCAGATCCAGAGTTCTCTTCTCAACGTCGAAGGGGGAGTATGCCTTGCGAGTTGCTGCCTGGTCTGCGACTGTTGGAGAGGGCGAAAGTCCGACGCCCAACGGCCGACGGGAATTTAGGGCAGGACCGCAGGAGCCACCGAGCCAGGAAGACCTTGGCCAAAATGAAATGGGAAATCAGGGTTCAGGAAGGAGTCACGAGTTCTGGCCTCTGGGATTCGAATGAATGACAAAATGAGGGCTGTCCCAGTGAGTGTAGTGAGTGACTGAGTGTACATGATTATTTCTTTTATTATATAATTTTTTAATATAAAAAAAAATAAACTTTCGGGATCGGGAAATCCCATTCCCGATCCTGATCCCGATCCCGAACATTAATTTTCCATATCCCGATTTTTCCCATCCCGAAAATTTTCAGGACAGGATTTTCCCATCCCGATTACTCGGGATCGGGACGGGAAGGTCGGGATGGGAAAAATTTGGACAGCCCTAGTTACTGTTGTCAAGTCACAAACACCTAAGCATAGGACAGTTAAAAAAGCCACAGTAACTCACACACGGGCACTGTCCTACACACACAGAGTCACAGAGCCCCAAAGATTCCTAAAAATCTTGCACTTTTGTCATACGCGTGCCCATCTCCATCTTCTTTTATATCTCTGCATGTCCTTTCCTGTCATCTGTCATAAACAAAGTAAAGGCTTGCCAAGGCAGCCAATATATAAATCTAAGAAAGAAAGTTGAAGGAAAAATTGTGTTTTAGTCCCGACTAACAAAATATACGACAAAAAAGTCTCGTAAATTTCTGTATTTACAAAAAAGTCCCACAGGACTTTTTTGCAATTAATTTCATTTATCAAATGTCCCTTTTACCCTTTTTCACAATTGTTGTCATTAACAACTATATCTAGCTCTAGTGACAACTTCTTCAAAAATATCACACATTGTTGTCATTAACAACTATCTCATGCACTGAATTTGAAGAAGTTGTCAATGGAGCCAGATGTAGTTGTCATTAAGAGCACTGATAGTTGTTAATGACAACAATTTGTGAGATTTTTCAAAAAGTTGTCAATGGAGCTAGATATAGTTGTTAATTATAACACTTGTGATATTTTTGAAAAAGTTGTTAATAGAGTCAAATATAGTTGTCATTAAAGGCACCGATAGTTGTTAATGACAACAATGTGTGATATTTTTTAAGAAGTTGTCACTAGAGTTAGATATAGTTGTTAGTGACAACAATTGTGAAAAAGGGCAAAAGGGACATTTGACAAATGAAATTAATTGCAAAAAAATCCTGTGGGACTTTTTTGCAAATACGGCAATTCACGAGACCTTTTTATCGTATATTTCGTTGGTTAAAACTAAAACGCAATTTTTCCTTAATTTTATTGGATTAGTCAAATGGCTTTTAGAAGGGATGAACAAATCCTTTTAAGATCATCATAGACAATTTTAAATGTAGTTTTACTATATTCTATCTTGGTTAGTTTTATTTGTGGTTTTAACTTTTTTTAACCATAATAGTGGTATGAGAAATGTGATTAGAAATTTTTATATCATAATTAACGGTTACATAATTCAAGCAGGATTGTTTAATACTCCTTAATTAAATTTAATGCCTTATTTAGTATAAATGATCTTTTCAAGCAAAAAAAAAATACATTCTGAAATATAATATTTTTTAAATTTATATGGGATCACATGGCACACATTGAAATAATATTTTTTAAACTCAAGTCCAATTCTTTAAATCTATTAGTTCTAGTCAGCAAATGAGATATACCCACATGAAACTTTTTACATATCAGCACGTAACCCTAAGATCATGTTAGACCATCGTTAGGACAATTAAATTTCTTCTTCTCCATTGCCAATTTAGAAGCAATGTTTCTCTCTTCCTCAACTGTTTTCATCATCTAGATGTTTCTCTTAGACTTCTATGGTGATATTTCTCTCCTCGCCTCTCTAAGATGTTCTCCGCCATCCTCTCGGTCCCCGCATTCTAACTCCTCACCATTGTTTGAAGTTGTCACTGTGAGATCGTCATGGATCATAAAATCGCCGTTCCTAGTGGCGTTTTTTAAATTTTCGATGGAGGCTTAGGCGAAGGAGCAAGATGTGAACTTGCAAATCGACACAGTAATCCGATTTGGAGGCGTTGCAAAAGAACAATTAGAAGCCTACAATATTGATGCCGCATAGCTAAGAATTCCTCAAGAATATCCAGATTAAAATTGGTCTTCCCCCAGTGAAGAAGGAGAGTGGATTCTCTCATAATCCCTCCTTTTCCTCTCACATGGGGGAATGAATTTAAAAAAAAAAAAGGTTCCGTGAACCTTGTTCTAAGAGCCATATGAGAGGAAGATGAGAGATTCTGATAGAGGGATTTGAGAGAATCCACTCTCGTGAGGAAGAGCTAATGAGCTATGCAGCAATGAATGAACCCAAGAAGTTCTCTTTGATTGTAGGTAATGCCATCAATGAAAGCAGGTAAGGACACAAGGGGACTCTTCCATAAACGTTGGCGAAGAAGAAATTGACAAGATAAATAGTGAGCATATGTTAAAAATAACATAAAAATCCAGGTGGCAATATTTCATTTGCTAATTGGACCCAATTGACTTAACGAATTTGACCTAAGTTTTGTCATTTTTCTTTTTATTTTTGACATGCCAATATTAATAAGTTATGAAATCAGTTTTTGTGAAAATAAAACAAATTTTTTTTTACGCATTGTAAAATAATATATACGAGAATAAAACACATTTCTCTTTATAATTAATTATATATTTTAAAAATGAACGGTAGTAAATTCTGAAATGAAACAAGTTGTTAAACAATATGGAACAAGCAAATTCTATGATAAAATTGTTTTATGACATGTTTACTTGAGAGTGATGGAGGGAAAGATTTCAATGAGTACGTTAGATTAAATAATGGATAAGGGAGATAGATTACAGGTTTTTACCTGATTTTTCTTATTGTTTTTGAAACAATAATGAAATTTATAATTATTGTCAATTTTTTTATAATGGGTCAATGCACACTAATTTGTCCTCAAAGTTTCTTCTTATGAGTAACGTCTCTAGAAGTATTTTTTAATTCAATATTACTCCAAAATTTTTTAAAATATAGCAATATTATGCTTATTCTTTTTAAAAAACTAAAGTTGACACTCAACATTTGAAAGTTGATATTGACTTTTAATATCTTGAATAATAGGAGCCAGCATTGCTCTTCGTGTGGGGCAGGAAAAGGCAAGAGATAGGGAAGGCAGCGATAAATTTTAAGTGGATAAGATGAAAGCCCCGTGGGCCATTGGTCGAGGCCCATGTGAGTTGTGGGTGTCCTAGTTCCATCCCCATACGCACCTGGCACCTGGCACCGTACGCACCTTCTAGACTGCATGCATATTATAAGCCAGCTCCCAACCCACCACTATTCTTTATCTAAATTATTTATATTATGATATGATAGTATTGTGTTTAAATGGATGTATTTATTTGCTTTTGGATAGGCACAGGCACAGGCGCAGGCACACATGTATTTTCATATTAGAAGTAAACTCTGCGAGACATCATGTTTGGGAGACCTCTTATTGTGAGAATTCAATTCAAATTTTAATTAGTTCTGGGTGATTGCACCGATTGTGGGCTAACGACATTGAAAGGGCTTCAGTTATGCGCGCAAGGCGTTGGGCTATCTCGTTCTATCTGCTGGCCCAATAATAATGAGGTCGGTCAAGCTCAAAACTCAAAAGCAATAACGCCACTGCCGGGGTCAAAGGTGAAATGAAATTCGAAAACGAGCATGCAATGCAGTTGCAGCTTTCAATCAAACAAACAAACAAACAAACAAACACCAACAGATATAGCTAGCTGTAGTAATAATAGTAGTAGTAGTGATTGTTGGAAAATAAGGTTTGGGGACTCGTGGGCGACTTCTCAGATGTTTCCTGCGTCATGTCGTGAGTGATTTTTAAGAGTTTAGCCAAATTCAATGTTTGAGAGAATATATATATATATATATATTGGATGTAGTTGAAGTTGAAGTTGACTGTTGAGTGAATATCCGTAAGGATTGTTGCTTCAATTTATTAAACATGAAACAGTGATATATAATAAAAGTGAGAAGGAGGTGGAGAGTCAACGTGTGGTATGATGGGTGGAACTATGCAGGAAGATACGGAGAGAGAGAAGGTAGATCCTCATCCGGGCATATATGCATGCCATTAATTTTAATTTTCCAACACTCCCCGCTGTAATACCACTTCCTTCCCTTCTCATTAGTCTCCGTTGCCGACACACCACCACAACTCTCCAATCTCCCCTTTCTTCTTTTCAACCACACATGTTTTGAATTTCTTCCCATCATCCATCATCCATCATCCATCATCGCACGCCTTTTTTAATTTCTTCAACTTATATTACCATACCATACTGTTGCTCCTTTCCCACATGCTACCTTCTTCATTCTTTCTTTCTTTTCTTTTCCTTTTTTTTTTTTAAACAAAGAAAAAGATACATCTTTCCCTTGGATTCTCTTCCTCACGGGAGCTATAAAATTCCTTCCGCTTTTGCTAGGTCTCTCAGCAGTCAGCACACCACAGATCCCAAATCCACGTCCACACTCACGCGCCAATATTGTGATGCATTTAACGTTATTGTCTCGTCATTTTGTTTTCTTTGGCCAGGCTGCTTTTAAACTACCCTAGGCAACAACATATATATATATATATATATATATATTTTGTGCCTTTTAAAAGTTAAATATAACAACATACAGTTGAGCCTCAAAATATTTCAGGCTAAATTTGCATTTCAAAAATAAAGAATAAAGTAGTAGAAAGCAGTGCGTGATGATAATGGGGAAGGGGCGGCGGCAGAAGAGGGAGACATATGAGCATACTTCTTTTGACCTCTGCACCAAAAATATAATTACTTTAGGGCTTCACAGGAGCCTTCATTATTCGAGCGAAGCAACCGAGATGTTGACGACGAGCTGAGCCTCCAGCACTGATACGATCTATATACTCTTTTTTTCTCAACTTCATTATTCATCTATATACAATTATAAGGGTCGTCATCACTTTCTTCAGGTGGTGGCCCATCATCTCCCTCGTGATCGCCATCTCTTCAAATTTGCCTGCTCTCAGAAAGAGAAAGCCACAGTTGAAATCCCCGCATAAATAAAGTAGTGGTACTATTGGGATTTGAAAACCATGCAATTTACCTGGACCGTATCTATATGCTCATTATTATTAGCTCGGAGGGAGACCTACCGTTAACACAATCCACTGTCTAGCCTGCGAGTTACGTTCCTCATCAAGCGAGTTATTGCAGAGCTGGGTTCTGACGATGACGAGGACTCCTTGCTGTGAGAAAATGGGATTGAAGAAGGGACCCTGGACTCCTGAAGAAGATCAGATCTTGATCTCTCATATTCAACGACATGGCCATGGAAACTGGCGGGCTCTTCCTAAACAGGCTGGTGAGCACGAGTCAATTAATTCCCTTCTCCAACCTCGCATATCGATCTCTATATTCTAAACCATCTTGTATATATAATTCCATGACTGGAAACCATTTTCTTTAATCTCACCAATCGACGACGACAATATATATATATATATTACTATATCAGTACTGGGATGCAAGTGTTTCCATTAACCCACTGCATTCAAATGCTGGCTTAACTCTAAAGCCTGAACTGTATTAAGCAGGTTTATTGAGGTGTGGAAAGAGTTGTAGGCTTCGATGGATAAATTACTTGAGACCAGATATAAAGCGAGGGAAATTCAGCAAGGAAGAAGAAGAAGCCATCCTCAAGCTGCATCAGATTCTGGGAAATAGGTGGGTAATATATATATCTGTGTGTGTGTGTGTGTGTGTAGTTTCATTGCTAAGATGCTCTATGTTTTTTGAGTTGCTCGTGCTAATACGTAATGGGATGGATAAACAAATTTTGAGTAAACGGTATTTAAATTTACCGGCCGCTTTGCCTTTCTTTGAGCTCAGATGGTCTGCTATAGCGGCGAGATTACCAGGACGAACAGATAATGAAATAAAGAATTTCTGGCACACTCACTTGAAGAAGAGGGTGGAAAGATGCCTAGTGCGTAATATTAATGCAAGTGCGCCGTCTTCTTATACACAAGCATCTTCAAGCAAAGCGGTCGTGATGCCGCCCAAGCCACAGTTGGTAGTAGCCGCAGATTCATCATCAAGTGCTGCCAATAATCTTTGTTTCACCGGCAAACTTCTGATGAGTACTGCCAATGAGGGTTTGGCGCCTAGGAGATATGATTCAGGATTTCGTCATGGCGGTGCACATTCTTATGATTCATCTGGGGAAACCCTAGGCGGCCATAGATCTGACAAGATCAGTGAAGAAATGGAATTTTGGTATGATCTGTTCATGAATGCCGGACAGCCGGCGCATGGGCATGCAAATCTTGGACAGATTGCTTGAGTTTCCCTCTCTTAGTTTTCTTTTTTCTTTTTGAAAAATATTGTCTTGTGTTTGTGTATAAAATTTAGATAATTCACTTCAGCATTATGTAATAAATGTTGCCACAGATAGGCAAAAGAATTACAACTATGCAAGTACCAGTGGTGGTTCACGGTGGGACTCTCCGGCCCACAGTGTCCCTCTCTGGAGGGGAGCACATGTATGTAGAGTGGATGATCAGATCATGCGAATGCCGAGCGATATACACATAATGAATCATCACGATCGAATATATATCAGATGAAAGCAGAGAAATAACCTATACAACACAGTTATAGCAAAATTATATTGTAATTTTAATCTTGTGAATGTACGGGAAACACTAGCTGATGATTCATTCAAGTTAAATGCCAATGCTGGGCTGAGAGATGAAACCTGTGCAGTGTGGCGGTGGTGTGTTGAGTTAGTGGAGATAATACGTGAACATAGAACACGTAAATCCTATCAAAGTCATTACTAGTTGGGGATGAACATGGAGGCTTTGTTGGTAAAGTCTCTGATTGAAGATGAGACGGTGGCGCGTGCGTTAGGTTTAAGGGAGGGTGGCACTTTAATTTTTCGGGGATGACGGCCGTGTTAATGTTTGGTGCCACGTGTCACGTGATCCTGGAGAAAGAATATGGGTTCTGGGCAGAAAACATGGGGTCCCAATGCTATGTATCGCGGAATGGGCTTCATCCTAACTCTTCAGTCTTCATGCTTGTCCTTCTCCTTCTCCTTCTCCTTCTCCTTCATGCTTTGCCTCCATTGTTTTTACATTTCCTTGTTAATTGAAAAATCAAATTAAGTGCTTTCTTCCTGCAATTTTTTATATTTCATGTAAATTTTTTCATAAAATAAATTCATAGTTAACATAAAATAAAAAATTTAATAAATTTCACTATTCATAATTCATTAACAGTATGATATAATTTTTACCATTTATATGACCCATGCGTCTTAGTTTTTAAAAACATAATGTGTTGTATTTGCCGAAGCTTTCTACAGTTCTACTAGCTGAGAACAACTGCTTTAATTAAGATAGGAAAAAATTAAGGTTATAAATATAATTTATGTTTGGATGGATGTTAGTATAAATAACTACATTTTTAAAAAGAATCACTCTCTCTCTCTCTATTTTTTTGGGCTTTTCCTCATAAACAACTTCTGCCTAAAAAGGTCAGAATAAAACATGTACCCAACACTAATAGGGTCTTTTCCTCATAAGCTAACCAACTGAGCTTTCGCATCTTTCACCGGGAGTTTTCTTTTTTATTCTGTTCATCCGCCTTCTCAATCAGACCCTAAAAATATTTAACGAGGCTCCTCCCCATGGGCTCCCCATCCCTTGTGCCTCCCTCCCATGCACTCAAACTATATAGTTTTGAATATATAATGACATTTAAAGCCTTAAAATATTTTTTTAAAGTAACAACAAATAATCTAAAATAATTTTACATGTTAAAACAATTTTATGTGTAGCATAAAATAATTTTTAGGAGCATTTAATATTTGATAATATGTATATTGAAATATTTTTTATATTTTTATCTCGCATTTAACACCCTAAATCATTTTTTAGTTACGATGAGAAGTTTTTAAAATATTTTTCTACTAGTAATGAGCACCTTAAATCTAGAATATTGTATTATATACTAAAATTTGTTGGTAAAAAATAGTTCAATATACATATTGTTAGATATTGAGTGATTTTAAAAATTATTTTAGCGCACAAAATTATTTTAAATTATTGGATAGTATTTAAAAAAACATATATTTTAGAACCCTAAAGATTATTTATATATATATATATATATAAAAGCGCCCTTCCTGTTTATATCCAAAAAGATGTAGGGGCATTTAGATTGACTTTTACAGAATAATTTTTAGAGCATAATAACTTTTTTAGAATAGCTTTTGTGAAAATATAGGTTTTAATTAAGTGCTTGGGTAAGAATAACTTTAACGGATTCTAAGGTAAGTATGTAAGAGAGGTTTTATCTCGGCTTGCGCAAACCTAAATTTCATAATTGAAAAGTAAGCAAAAATCACAAATTGAAAATCATGGTTTCCAATCTAACTTCTGGAGAAATTATGGTTCAAAAATTTTTTTAGGTGTTTAACAATTTTATCAAAATCATAGTTTCTAATTAAAGTTTTTACTAAACTATAATTTCCAATTAAAATTTTTACCAAACCATAATTTCAAAATATATTACCAACATGCCCTAGTTGGGGTGCATGGGAGGCTAAGGCATGGGAGAGGAGCCGCGTTCAAAAAGGTCAAGGTGAGGGCGTCGAGTTGGGGTATCAGACGTGTGGGGCTTAAGCTGGGGGTCTGGACTTTGGAGTTCTCCTCCCAAGTCGAAGGTTAATTTCAGCTCACCCTTTTACTTCGGTCCGCCTACTGTTTTGAAGATAAAACCCCTTTTAAACCCTTCGTCCCAAAATCATACCTTCTTCAATTTATCAGAGCACTGCTCAATGGCATTAACCATCTCTAATTTATTGCAATGCCCTAATTTGCGGCTTTCCCTGAAGAATTTTCGGCCCAAAGTCTCTGAGACGTCTTTCTCTTCTCTCAGGTAAACTCCTCAACAAGCTGCCTCATCCATTACCACCTATTTGTCACCATCAATCTCATTGAGCTTAGCCGTGGGATTTGCTAAACTCGGGCAATTTTAGCTGATTAATCTGATTGAACTGCTGTATGCATTTTGAATGGTGTTGCAACCATCCCATGATCGTCATTTACACATAAGAACTACTTCACTCAAGGTCTATAGCACGCAAAACACCATGTCAACTATTGTGATAAGAGTAGAATAAATAATTTCTTCCAAGGTGTTAAAATCATCACTGTCTGAAGATTGTGCTTTTTGCTTAAAAAGTTCGTTGTTAATTCGGCACAGTCTTTCTGCCTGGAACCATAATGATGGGTGTCGACTGTCGAGTAATGAGTCTTCATAAATACGAATGTAGCCTCTTACGCCGCAATCAATTTGGATTCTCAGGTTCTCAAAAGTAAATGGATGGAGTAGCCGAAGGGCTATCTGCGCTGCTGCATCTGCAGCAGGGAGTTCTAATTCAGACAGTGACTCGAATCCCTATGAGGTAAAATTCAGTCTGCTTGCAGTTTGTTAGTACACATGGTTAGTTATGCATCTTAATTGTTAGTAGGACGTCGTCTGTTAGGTCCTAGGTGTTAGCCCTATTGAGGGATTCGACATGATCAAGGCAGCATATACAAAAAAACGAAAGGAGGCTGAGAGGACTGGCGATGAGGAAACTGCTGCCATAGTAAGTTACTTTTCCCCAACCTTCTTTTTTCTTTTTTTATTTCCTTTAAAAAAATTAAATTAAGATAATAATATATTAAAAGTTTCCCTGTAAAGTTATATTTCTAGTAACTGGCTGTAGGACAGCCTGTTATTTAAGTTCATTTCATGTTTTGGAGTTTGATTTATTGCATTGATATTTGAAATCAAGTTACAAGTAAGAGTTATTGGGCTGGGTTGCTTACGCCATAGCTTTTTTGTGACACTGCTATCTTAGTTTAATTCTCTTTCATATGAGATCTTGTGTATTGTGATCATACATTTCAGCTGGAAAAGGCATATGACAGAGTGATGATGGCGCAATTAACTAATCGAAAGAAGGGTGTGACTTTTGGTTCATTCAAGGTACGGTAGAGTTGTCCTTTTTTCCTATGCACTAAATTAAGCTTGCAAGCATGAAGACTCTATGATACTTCTTATTTTAAGTTTTCTTGGAAATCAGAACTACTTGAGTAACGTAGCACAATTTTGCTGAAAATCTCTCTTCACTATTACTTTCTTGCTACACAATGAAGATGAACTGTCTGTTAGTTATGGCAATGGAGAATCTGGGAGGAATTGATGTGTCAATGTTGTCCTCTTTTTTCTTTTTTCTCGGTCTTTGGGCTATGTTTGTGCCTTTGATGGAGGAGGGGGATTGTACAGTTTACTAAAATGATGTAATATTAAGGCACATCCTATAATCACTTATGATATACCACATTCTCTTTCTTGGTAACAAAGTTCTTGCTTATTTTGATTTTCTTCCTATTATTTTTAAGAATTAGGTTCTAGTTATCATCTGTTTGAATCTAACAGCTTACATAAGCTATATAAAAATGCAGGTTTCTAAGGACATAAAGTATGCTGACAAGCAGCCAATTGTACCTTGGGGTCCAAGGTTCAATATTACTGTTATGTTTAATGGCTTGTAGTTTTGTTGCTGTAGCTATTTATTTAACTTTTTTAGGTTGCTACGCCTCTTGGTGGCTTGGCCCATCAAATGGGTGCTGTGCTGACACATGCTCGAGGGTTGTTTGCACATTAATCCCCTTCCCCTTTTCCTAGAATTGGGTCCAAGCTAAGTCAAACCTAGTTAATTAAAACCATCTATTTCTGGTGCAAAACAAAAGCCTTATTTTCTTCAGGATTTTTTTTTTTTTTTTTGAAAAGCATCTTTTATATGTTCTGATCTGATTAGTGATAACATGCAATTTTATATGAATGCATAATGTTTTCTTTTAGGCCATATTCTAGTGTGCTTTTTGTGGTTTTCTATGTGTACTTGAAACTGCTGTTTCCTTTACTGCTTTATCACCAACAACTTGTAGCCTTTTATGATATGTTGACTTGCAATGATGTTTCAGGTTTTCCAAATCGAGTAAGAATGATACATGCATCAACCTTGCCATATCTGCTGTTTTTGTGAGTTTTTGATATATTGTTGTAATATGAATGTGTAATTAGGTTTTTTAATGTGCGCAATGCAAATGAGTAATTAGGGAATTAAGAATAATAGCTTAGTTAGTTATTGGTTGAGCAGGACAGCAGCGCACATGTTTCTGTTATTTCTGTTAGTTAGTTACTTTCCTATGAAACCTTACTCCTATCCTATAAATAAGGAGGAAGACCCTTTGTACATCAGTTTTTGACATTGATCATTGAGTAAAGCCGAAGAGCATTCTTGTTTCCTCTTATTCTTCTTCTTCTCTAATCCTCTATCTGATTTCTATCTTCTCTTCTATCATAATTCCTTAGAAATCCCTAAATACTTACATTCAATTTACAAAAGAGATATCAGAAATTCATGAATATATGGAAACGGACATTGCTTATCAATATGTTTGCCCATTGCCATATGCTATAAAAGCAATATCTGTCAAGAGTCTCCACTAAAATAAGCCCTATGTAATTTGCAAACTCCGATCTATCATGCCAATTACTTTTAGGAGTTACAGGGATTCACAGAAGACCAACCCCCAGAAAAGAAATAATAAAATGCACGTATAACGTAAGGTTGAAACATCTTCCCTTAACGCCTATCGAATAGATTCCTAATTTCTATCACGTATAATGCATATTTATGGTACTAATTTTACTGATATGATATAAAAAACGTCCATAATCAGGTCATAACACAAAAATGAAAAGCAGTGTTCACAAATCATAGCATCCAAAGCACGACTCATCAATTTAAGACAACTAGAATCAATCCGGGCTTTTGAAAGTTCTCATCCCGACAACTTATAGGATACAAGTCAGACAGAATGCAGCCGAGTGGTACCATTGAACAATTAAGATAAAGAATATATTTTTCACTCACTCAAACTGAACTGCAATTAGAAATATGATGAACTAAACAGTACAATCTTACTCGGTCTTTAATTCGCCATTTCGAGACTAACCCACTTTCAGATGGACCGGTGGGAACAGAGACCTCAAAGGCTTCGTGACGAAGCTCGCATAACACAACAGTCCGGGGCAAATACGCCATACTTGTGATAGTGGCGGAGACTGCAGCATTACCATAACTACTACTAGCAGCCTCGGAATCCCTACAGTGCGATCCCAAATCGCTATCTTCATGTGTTGACGACACACAGTCGTCCGAGTGGTTCAGAACCACCACCAGCGAAGATTGCGAAAACCGAGATGAAATTAAATCCCCCAATGCCATCCAAACCCAAAACCCTTAAACAACAAAGCCAAGCCACAGAGGATCATTCAACCATGTGCTAACCGGCAAACCGTAGAGAAAGCGAAAAAGAATACTACTTTCTCCAAAAGTGTAGGATCGGTGAAGCTGGGAAGCTAATCAACGAAGCCGCTGAACCAGCGGAACATAGAGATTCGCCAGGTAAAGGAAAGATAATCCAGCTCGGAAAGTCTTGGGGAGTAATAGCCAGAGGCCTGAGAACCCTGGAAACCCTAAGAAAGGGAGAAGATGATGGTGGCGCATTGAACAGGGGCGTCACTCCGGTAATGCTACAGTTTTGAGAAGGGAATAAAAAATTTAGGGAATAGGATGAGCGTGCGCTTTGATATTCATATTATACCACGTCGTCTTCCCCTTTCTTCCCCCAACCTTTCTGCCCTCGTCCTTTTGCTTTAATTTCTTACATTTCTTTTTTTTTTTTTTTGGCAACGATTTAATTTCTTACATTACATATGAATATGAAAGAATGAACTGAACATATTATTGCCCCTTGGTTGTAAGTTTAGATGAATTGGGCTACACTTTACAGATAACTTAAGAATGAGATTTGTGATTTTCTTACCAATCAATTTTTTATTTATCTTAAGAAATTGTGTGAGGAGTCTGTGTGATTTATCAAGTCTGAAGGCAAATTTATATTCAAAGTAGTATTAATCTTGGCCTCCCTCATTTTACCGAGAGAGATTAATTAAAGTGAGGGAATTAAAATGTAAGTAATGAGATAGAATAATGGGAAAAAAATAAATAAATACCCTCTAAACTTTAAAAACTTTAAAAAATAATTCAAATTTAATAAATAATAAAATGTAAGTAATGTATTAATTTATATATGGGTAAGTCTAACATTTTTTTATAAAAGAAAAAAAGCATTCTTTTTTTCGATACATAAAAAAAAAAAAGCATTCTACCGTGTAAAAAATTTGAAAGATTACTCGTAGTCAAGTGTAAAAATAATAAGATGAGGACGTGGGGGGCAAAAAGAGGGGAGAGTGGAGGTCCAAAAGAAAGCAATATTGTGAGATAAGTGGAAGTATTATGGTGACATATGTCCACTGACCTCATCGAAGGCTTCGTCTTGGTGGCTTTTGAGTTTTGAGTATTATAAAGTTCACATGCTATCCATATGCATAATTAATACAAGTAGTCAATTACATAATAAAGCGTAGTGATTCTTTTCAGTGGCAGGCTCACAACCGCACGTTTACGTAATTTAGTGAGTCATTTATTTATTCATGCGGCATAAAAGCAACAACAATAATATAATAACCAACAGAGTTGTATGAGATTAAAATTGGGGATGATGTTTCAATTGTAGGCCTTCCAAGTGAGCGTTTTCTTTTGGGTCTATCGTCTCGACGTTTGTCCTCATCTTCATATACATACAAGCCTGCCCCCGCTTTTTTTTTTTCATCTTGCTAATAAACGTGTTTGAAGTAAATATTATAATCATGATTTTTAAAAAATAAGATTAGGCAATCTGATTTATGTCTGGAATAAAGATTGTAGAAGTTATTTATGTAAAAGTAAAAATTGTTAGTTGAAATTTTTAAAAGTAACTTTTGATAAGAAATAATTGAAAAAGACATAAAAATTATAAAAGAAAAATAAAAAATAAATTTTCAAAAAAGTTTAAAAAAAAGCTAAAAAACATATAATTAATTACATGATTAAATGATTTTTTAGGATTCTCTAAAAAAAAGTAAATTGAGTCTTATAATTAAGATCGGAAGGAGTATATATTACATGTAAATATAAATATATTGTAATATTTATATTACTTCTAGTTTTAATTATAAGACCCAGTTAAATTTTTTTACAGAACTGCTGGAAACAAAATAGGTTATTTAATTATATCACATGTTGTGTTTTATCATATTATATATTAGTTCATAAGTTAAATAAAATAGTTTTAAAAAAAAGATAAAATTTAATATTTTAAAATAAAGTAATTAGCTTTATTAATTTTTTTAAAATGTGAGTCTTATAATTACGATTAGAAGAAGTAAATTATAATAAGGGAAAAAGTGAACAGTGTATCAACAAAAAAGTATCAAATTATGTGTGTGTTTGGAGGCACGATTAGGGTATGAAATTATGCTTATAAATGAGTTTGCTTTCAGATTGGACCAATGGGATATTTGGAATCAAGATGGGAGTGATTTGACTTGAGCTTTAAATGTAGCCAATCGGAGAAGCAGCACATGGGTGCTTATGGGATACAACTGGTAGGTGGGAAGCAAAATAATAGTCCAAAAAACATTAAATGCCATTTAAAAAATTCAGCAACCCATTTCTCTTTCTTCTCCATCAACACAAGACACAACACAAATTAGCACCAGAGCATTGACTGAGGAACCCTCCACCGGCGGCCATAGCTTTTGGCGCCAGTGAGCAACTCCACTCAAAACCTTCTCCATCTCCTCCCCCACAAAAGTCAACGGCCACGAATAGGAGACCACCGCACAAGAAGGTGAGCAGGGGGAGCAGCCGTGCGATCCATCGACGTCTTCTCTGGTTTCTTGCTTCTGAAGCTCACTCTCAACTGAAGCTGGATTCTCTTCTTCCAGAGTCATCGATCTTGGCTCTTACCTCTCAATCCTCAACACTCGCGATCTCTCATAGTCCCTCAACTTCACGAAATCACTCTCGACTCATCACTCTCGACTCTTGCTCTTTCCTCTACAAAATCAGAAGTCAGTCTCAAGCTCAGGGGACTCGCTTCATGTATCTGTAAGTTTTATCTCTCATCATTATTTGCTGGCTTTAGTCTGCCATATTTGATTCGTGGTATATTTATTTACTGAGTTTTGTTCATCTGTGTGATGATGAGAAACAACCCTATTTTATGAGCCTCAACATTGTTGGTTTTCCCCTTCATTTTTCTTGTGCCCTTGATATGCTCAAACTCAAGTCCATTCCTGTTTCTGATTGTTCATGCGATTCATGCATTTATTAATTTGGTGTTTAAAGTTTCAGTATTGTAAATCGATTTTTGAAGTTTTTTTATTTCCTATCCTCGAAACCAGACAAACATGAAGAAGTAGTGGTTTTGTGAATCAATGGTTCTGTGAATCTATAAGTCCACATGTTAACGGTACATTGAATTTTCCTATGTTTTGTGCTATTGATAAGAGGCTTTATTTGTTTATTCATTGTTTCACTAACACACTTTGTATCCAAGATATGACAAAGTGTATCATCTTGAGGTTTATGTAGTTTTCTTCTGAAATCTGGTTTCTCATACCATATACATGTGTTAGTGTGCTTAAGATGTTATTTCACTCCTTTTTATGTTAAGGAATTTTTAGCAGGTCTGATATCTGGATTTTGGATTTGGTAACTTTCTTTGGATTTTGTATCTATAAAGGAAGGTGCATACTTACTGAAGTGTGGACAGAAAGGAAAGCCCAAGCTCTGCCTTTTTAGACTTTCTCCAGTAAGCATATATGAGATGGAATGTATTTAAGGATTGCTTTGATTACTCACTACACTTATAAAGTAATTTTTCTGTTGCTTTTTTCCTTATTACCAGCTCTGTCCACCCCCCACCTTTAATATTTGGTTTAGTAGCAACAATTTGAGGGGGAGCTAAGTGCTGGTGTGTAACCTTATTTTGAAAATGTGTTATTCATGTTGTCCTTGAAAAATTTGTTGTAGAAAATGGAATAGGCCTCCCTTATTCAAGTTCTGTTCTGATTTCTACTTTGCCTTATAATAAAATCACTCACTGATAGTTAGCCCCTTCCCTCCTTATTCCAGGATGAAAAAACTTTGATTCGGTTTTCTGGGCAAAAAGAAAAGCATTTGCAATTGAGTGAAGTTACAAGAATTGTTCAAGATCAGCAAAATGTATGCAACCAACATCCATGACTTTTTCACATTGTTACACTATCTACATGAGACTGAAGATTAGAAGAGAAATGAAAAGCAAAAGCAAAATGTTTGTTTTGGTCTAATAAACGATTTCCCCTTTTCAGATAAGGTCCCTGAGACAAAGCCAATCTGTAAAAGATTGCCATTCATTTTCACTATTCTATGCAAATGGCGAGCGCTCACTTGATTTGGTAAGATTTGTTTGTTCTTTAAGCATGCTCGTTTAGCTACCCTTTCTCCTAAAGTTCTTCTTCCTGATATTTGTTGCTTCAAATGTATGTTTATTTTTAACCTAGTTATGCAAGGACAAAACACAGGCTACTTCTTGGTTAGTGGGATTGAGAGCTGTGATACCTAGGCCCCAGCATTCAAGGCCGTTAAGTAGTTTAAGGACTCGTAAAGGAGTGCAGAGCTGTGTGAATAGTCCAGCTGGGTTCTTTCGGAGAAAGAAAAATCTTGGTCTTCTGGAGGAAACTGTTGAATTTTCTCAGGTTTCATATACCTCCTGCTTTATTACTTTTTCCCTCTTGTTCTATAATTCTTAATATCTTATCCCCTCTTTTGAAAGAAGGCATATTAGGCAAGATCTTTGTTTTCAAAGTAATGATGGTGGCATTTTGTTCTCTGATGTTTCATTCATACCCATAAATATAAATAGAACTGATCATTCTTTGATTATAGGGAAAAATCTCCATTACTCTTCAAATGATTGAAAATCTTGGTTTCTAAGGTTTTGGAATATAACAAACTGATTTCTCAAGCTAAACACAACAGTGCTTCTGGTTTTTCATTCGATGTTTCCAATTAAATGTGATCGAGCCAGTCATAACAGTCTAGACATTAAATTGTCAGGGTAATATTATTTAATACTACTTCAATGCTGTCACAATTAAATCACTAACAGATTTTGCTTTTTGGAAGATAAATCAAATCAACAATGACATTGACTTCTCAGAAATAAAATGTGGTTGTGAAGTTGCCTTTTGCCAGAATAAAATGTGGCTGTGAAGTTGCCTTTTGCCACCTTAATTATGACTGTAAATTGTTGCCGTTTGCAGGTACACAGCTTACATGCGAGTCCTAACTTCTCACTTTCAGAAAGGTGCTTTTCTGAGGACTTATCAGACGCATCCAGTAGTATTTATTCTTCGGAGTCTTTCCCATACAATTCTCAGAGCATAATGGATATTAAGATACCAGGTCCTGCACATGTTGACCCAGATTGTCTCAGTAAAAATGACTCAGTATATTCTGACACAGAGTATGAGAAGAATTCGTCCTACAGGTGTCTGCCTTGTCGTCCCTCTCCTCATGTAGGAAACAACAATGTATTGAAGGATGTCATGGTGTGGGGTGAAGGGATTATTGGTGGTGGTGATAACAGCTTTTTAAATCAATATAATGTTCATAGTACATTGCCTAAGTTACTGGAATCCACTATGATGCTGGATGTACAAAATATAGCTTTAGGAGGAAAGCATGCTGTCTTAGTCACAAGACAAGGGGAAGTGTTCTGCTGGGGTCAAGGGAAAGGGGGAAGGCTGGGCCACAAAATCGACATCAATGTTAGCTCTCCCAAAATTGTTGATTCTCTTAATGGTGTCCATGTAAAATCTGTTGCCTGTGGTGAGTATCATACGTGTGCTCTGACAGACACTGGTGTAGTATATACATGGGGAAATGATGGTGGTTGTACAGATTCTGTAGGTTGTGGGAAAAGTAGAAGTCAGTGGATACCGCAAAAACTTTCAGGACCTTTAGACAGTCTTCGTATTTTTAGTATTGCTTGTGGGGAATGGCATACCGCTATTGTCTCTTGCTGTGGAAGGCTATTTACATATGGTGATGGTACTTTTGGAGTTCTGGGGCATGGGAATCTTCAGAGCATTTCTGTACCAAAAGAAGTTGAGTCTCTTCAAGGTAGGCGAGTGAGGTCTGTTGCTTGTGGATCATGGCACACAGCAGCTATTGTAGAAATCGTGTCTGCCCGTTGTAGATACAGTAGTTCTTGTAAGCTCTTTACCTGGGGTGATGGAGATGGTGGACGGCTTGGTCATGCTGATAATGGAAGAAAGCTTTTACCAGCATGTGTTACACAACTTGTGGATTATGACTTTGTTCAAGTATCTTGTGGGAGAATGTTGACTGTTGCACTTACTAATTTGGGTAAAGTTTTTACCATAGGAAGTAAGGTTCATGGACAGCTAGGAAACTCTCATGCCAAGGATAAGACTGCGACCCTTGTTGAAGGACACTTGAAACAGGAGTTTGTTAAGCAGATATCATGTGGTTCATATCATGTGGCAGCGTTGACATCTGCTGGAAGTGTCTATACATGGGGCAAGGGAACACATGGGCAGTTAGGGCTGGGTGATACTAAAGACCGGTACTTACCTTCTTTTGTTGAGGTTCTAAAAGATAGGCAGATAGAGAGCATTGCTTGTGGGTCAAGCTTCACAGCTGCAATTTGCTTACACAAACCTGTTTCTATTGCTGAGCAGTCAGCTTGTAGCAGTTGTGAGCTTCCATTTGGGTTCAGAAGAAAGAAGCATAACTGCTATAACTGTGGTCTTCTCTTTTGCAACTCATGTAGCACAAACAAAGTTACAAATGCATCTCTAGCCCCAAGTAGGAGCAAGGCTTTTCGGGTTTGTGATCAGTGCTTTCTTAAATGCCAAGGGATTAATCACTCACCTAAGGTATTTAAGTTGCAAAATTATAACACTTTGCAACAACTGAAGCGCCGGAGTAAATTTCCTGATCTGACAGATGATGGCGGGGAAACAGCAGTGTCACCAGGTCCTCTTTCGTCTTTTAGTCAATCATGCTACATGAAAAGCATGCCTAGTGGAAGGAAGGACTGGAAAAATCAACAAGAAAGCCAGAAACATGCAGAAAACTTTTCTTCAGTGTTGGGTGGAGTGCCAAAATGGGGGAAAGTTTCCTGCCCTGATATGTTTAAAACAAATTACAGAGAAAATTCCTTCATGCATGTTCCTGCATTGAAGAACAAGTTAGCTTCTTCTAATCCGTTGAGACTAGAATCTATGGTATCTAGGATCCCTAATACAGAGAAAGATAAGCCTAAGTCTGATAAAGTACTTGTAGAAGAGGTTCAGAGGCTGAGAGCTATGGTATAACCCTACATTTTTCACTTGAGTTTCTTTGATCTTCTTAAATCTTAGTGTTCGTTTTCCTCATGTTTTTAATTCAAGTTTCCTAAGTAGCAGCCCTTAGTGTTCTGTTTTTCACCAACTTTTACTAATTGCTACATCTTTCAACTGAATATCAAAACTTTTTTCTGCTCGTTTGTCAGTTGAGATGGCTTTTATCTGTATGTAAATTAAACATAATCCTTTCCAATTGATTATATTTGAAATGTTGTGATAGGCTGGGAAGCTTGAAGAGAAATGTCAGCTCCAAAAGTGTATGTTACAAGAGTGTCAACAAAAGATTGAGAAGAGTATGTCACTTGCGAAGGAGGAAGCTGCTAAATACAGGGCAGCAAAAGAGGTCATAAAAGTTTTGACTTCAAAAGTGAGTCTTATTTTTTTCTCTTGATTCAATTTCACGCTGGAATGCTAATTAGATGAGTGTATTTCACTGATGCATATCCTTTATGACATGCTTATAACAATTGCAGCTTCAAACAATATCAGAAAAAGACACCGCTGCACGAGAAGAAAAAGTTGCAGTAAATGGATGCGTGCCTTATCTTTCAGATGTTGATACTCCGAGAAGTTGCAACTTAGACATTCAATCTGAATCTCCTACAGTGTTCTCAGACAAATTAAGATCCAAATTTGGTAGGGGCAAGTTCCTCCAAAGTGGTAAATCTAGGGAGGATTCTCAAGTCACTGGAGTCCAACAATCTCATCAAGATGGTAACAAAGGATCAAATGATGAATGGATGGAACAGTACGATCCTGGCGTGTACATCACACTTAGTTCCTTACCCTGTGGACAAATTGGTCTTAAAAGAGTGAGATTCAGGTAACTTCTGCTAAGTTTTAGTATTCACTCGATTGTTTAGGGTTTAACGTTTAGTGTTTGTTGGAATGTTACTGCAATATTTTAGAAATAGCGTTCATGTAATTTAGGGTCAAGACATCATGATGGTCAATGTATTAGATGTTAACATGTGATCTTTGTGAAAGTTCTGATTTTTTTTGTAACTAGGCCAACTTTTGACGGGCTCTTTAGGATGAGGCGCAAGCCCATCATTGGTAAAGCCTATTTCTGTTCTTTCTTCTGTTTTACTTAACTGGTTAATGTGATGGATTTGTTGCTGTCATACTACTACAAAATGCATTATACTTGATACTAACACAGCCCGAATGCAGCCGGAAACGATTCTCGGATAAAGAAGCAGAGCAGTGGTGGGAAGAGAATCAAGCAAGAGTGTGCAGTGATTATGGGATCGAAGGATACACTAACAACAGCTAAACTCAAGTGTAATAAGCCCTAGTTATATATATATATATATATATTACTTGTCTTTCAAGTTTCATTGTCTCCCAGTGCTTTCTATACAACTCTGGGTAGGTGATGATGTTAGAGTCTAGTCTCTAACTGATAGGTGATGATAGCCTTACTCGCTGCAACAAACTTGATTTCTCTTTGTATCTAAGAATCTTTATCTCTCTCTCTCTCACTCAGAGAATCTATGAATCCAGATCTTAACCTTGGATAAGGATTCATGTATTTTGACATGAGTCATGTTAGAGGAAGACACATAGGTTTATTGCTGTCCTTTTCTTCTTTAGTTAGTACTTAGTGCTCATCAGTAGTTTAAAGTTTTTTTCGGTGCCACCTCTATAAATATCAACTTTATTTCTCTGTTTAAGAAAAGGAATGACAAACCCCACAAATAATTTAGATATTATCATCATGACTTGAAGATAAAGCGTCTCTCTTTCTTAATTCTTTAACAAGAAAATACACATATATTTCAGGTGTATTTTTTAATTTAGTGGAAGTTTATGATCCATGTGGGGCCCTGCAATGCTGAGGTCTTCGAGGCATTCAGACTGGAAAAGACGAATAGTATAAGACCCTTTCGGCAACAAAATACTTTATATACGGTGGCGGTACAAATTAAATACTATATATAAAAATACACATGCTTTATTTGGTCTAATTAAATTGAGCTACTATATGCAATAATAATGATTATGCTAGTAAGTTCTAAACTTTCCAATCAATTAATCATTTTCTACGTGCGTTCACATGGTATTGGTATTTCCGTATGTGGGAGAATACACCGACATTATATATTTCTCTCTGGCTGTCACGTAAGGAATTAATTCATCTGTTTTTTTTTTTAATGTATACAGAAAAGAGCATTCATTATGATGTTAATCTACTTTGAATAATTGGGCTTTTGTTTCTTTTTTTTTTAGGTAGGTTATTAATATATAACGTAATTCAATGATGAAAAACTGGAATACTTTTGATGTATATGATCACAAGTGCAAGTTTGTACATAGGCTACAGTAGTGCATGCAAAAAGAGAGAGAGAAAGGAAACTCTTCTATATGGATTTACTGAAGCTAAGTATAGCTCTTTTAATTTATTTACACAAGTCTTTGATCGAGTGTCCATTTATTTATGTTGAGGTTGGCTTTATAGGTGTATAGCTAATTTATTTTGTTTTAATTTAGACGTAATCCTTATTCCCCGTGGGTAGTGCTGAAGAAAAGAACCAAAAAAAAAAAATCTTTGAAAAAAGGAATCAATCTGAAAAGAATTCTATTATAGATAACTGTAGGTTGTCTCTACGTTACTCTTCCATGCATGTTAATCCGTGAGAGTTTGATATTGGTGACTATCGTTAACGGTATCTTTGACTCAATGGAGGGGAGGGAAAGTGAGACATTTTAATAGAGGGGAAGGGAGAATTTGAGAATAATTTTGTTTTACCTTATTTAGATAAATAAAAAAGAAGGGGAGGAGAGAGATTTTAAAAATAAAAAAAAAGGTAATTAACAACATAAGAGTCAAAATAAAAGTTTTTGAAGTGGCTATTTAAAGAAAAATTAATATTTGTCATGTAATATAAAATTTTCCCTCCTCATCCTTCTAAAGTTTTTGTTATCCAAATAAGGAAATATGAGCAAAATCCTCTCCCCCCCTCCCCTCATACCAAATAGGTCCTAAAGAGGTGCGCTTAGTTAGTTAGTTAGTTTACTTGCTATAGCTTGGTCTCAAATACAGGTGCTTATAAAGCTAGTTAGTTAGTTTACTTGCTTGGTCTCATGTAGTAATTTATACTATATTCATGTATATAAGATATTATCTCCTATCCTAATTATAAAGTCATATTGACTTTTTTGAAGAATTTTAAGAAAATCCTAAAAAAGCTAATTATCTTATTTTAAGATATTAAAATTTGTCGTTTTTCTTCAAATTATGTTATTTAACTTATTGACTAATATATAATATAATAAAACACAATATATGATATGATTAAGTAATGTAATTAGTTTTTTTAGAATTTTTCAAAAAAGTTAACGGAATCTTATAATTAAAACCGGAGAGAGTACTTTGTAGTAGATTGCTTGAAAGTACTAACTAGACCTTTCTCGTATTGCTTTATTCTAATGACATTGGTATATGTATGTGTGTGTATATTGATATGACTATAACTGGGTTAGATTTGAGCATTGTCAAATTACCAAATAGCTCTTCCAAAACCTGTCTACAATCACATATATTTGAATTTGAAACGTTGTGTTTAACCAGTAAAAACCTCTTTTATTATGACCAAAACCTGTTGGTAATTGATACTGCAAATTTATTACACTCTAGAACGCTGAGGCAAAGCTGTGCATGCATTTAAACAAGTCATGCATATTGTAATTTGTAAAAATAATACATACATAAGATATACAAATTAAGTTAATTAAGCAACTTGGAGTGAGTTATTGATCAATATAACTGATTTTTTTAATTATATATATTTGAAGTGCGTGTATATATGTATATAGAAGGAAATAAGAAGGAAGAGATTAAAGAGCATAAACTGGGAAAGCAGAAAAGCACAAAAAGATGGATTCATGAAATGGAAAAGCATGAGAGTGAGATTTGGTAGTTTGGCTTCCAGGGGAAAAGCATTCGTTACCCCACAAGTCATCCTGCCATGCCACGTGGATTCCCCCGCTTTCTTCACGTGGCCAAAGCTGGCCCCACTTCCTCTTCTTACATTCTTCACAAATCACAACCCTTTCCTTTTATATATGATTAACAACGTGACTGCCAACTTAACTCTCTCTATGTATAATTAAAAAGAGTAAAAGACAAAACAGCCGTTCTCATAATGGCCTACATTTGAGTTTGTTTTAGCATTTATATATATATATATATATATGTTATTTTATAGTTATCACGTAGCAGAGAACTTTAATTCCATCATGGAATCGTACTGCTACAGTCTGCTACATACAACGTAACGTACACAAATCTAATATCGCAAAGTCTCATTAATATTTCAGTGGTGAGGGACTATTTGCAAATCGCTATGCATATATTTAAAAGCTAATTAATCAACAGGAGATTGTACATGGATATATATTTTTGGTAAAACAATAAAACATACCTTTGAAGCTGTAACTGTATCAGTATATACATATATCGAAGTAATTAGCAGTCATCAACTTCGTATGTAAACAGCAATGTCTCCCTAAATTAAATATCAACCAACTTGTTGTAACCACGTGAAAGACAAACAAAGAAATAAACTATAGAGAGAGAGAGAAAGAGGCAAGAAGAAAAGGGAAAGAAGGAAGTGAAGAGTGATTATTAGAAAAGGCGCACACAAATACAAAGGAGTGTGAAAGAATAGCTAGGAAGAGCCGCCAAAGTTGAGTTGATACGGTAGGCTCACGTTAAGCTAGATCCTTCTCGTACAGAGAAAGAGGGAGACGGAGCCAATAATTTGTTGCCACGTGGAGGGAAGAGAAAGGCTCAGAATCGAAGAAGGAACAGGTGAGAAGCATAGGATAATCTGAGGCGCAAGACAGAGCTTGAAACCAAAGATAACAGGAATCTTCCGCTTGATCATAAAATAAAAAATAGAAAGTAATCCAAAGACAAAAGTACTCAGAGTTGGCATCCATTCTCTTTTCCTTTAACACTCTCTCTCTCTCTCTGTTCTCTTTATTAAAACCCCAAGCAACCCCACATTCCACCCTCTACTACTCATTCTCCTTTCATCTCTTCACATATAGTTTTATCTCCCCCTTCAATTCTTCTTCTTCCTCCTTCTCCTCCTTCTTAGGCAGTAATACCATAAAGTCCAAAATTTGGACCCAGAGACACACACACACACACACACACATTTAGTTATACATAGTATACACAGATGGCACCTGTTTCACTGCCTCCTGGTTTCAGGTTCCACCCTACGGATGAAGAGCTAGTTGCTTATTATCTCAAAAGAAAGATCAATGGCCACAGGATTGAGTTAGAGATCATCCCCGAAGTTGATCTTTACAAGTGCGAACCGTGGGACTTGCCTGGTACGTACCTAGCTAATTAATCACCTTCTTCACTTTTCGACTCTGTTAACTCATCAAATTTTTACAATATTACATGATCATGATCCTTATAAAGCTTGTTCAATTCTTCGTTACCTCATGCATGCTTGTACAAATTATGATTAGGGAGAATGACATAAGATTATATATAACTTATATATACATGTGTGTGTCTAAGATGTATAGTCGTTTTTGGTGAAATTAGATTTTAGACATTTGTCATAGAATTCAACAAAAGAATACTGGTCAAGTATGAAACACGTACTCACTTTATTGGTCAAGTATAGTTTTGGAGCTTTAACATATAAAATATCTGATGATGACGTGATATAGGTTTATCTTTACTGTGTGAAGGCCTGTGTGTCGTACTTAATGCTCTACATCAGGATGGTCACTTCATTGCTTTTAGGGTTCCTGTATATTGAACGTCAAGACTAGTCGCAATGAGACAATTATGGGATTCCTCGCCAAGTCAAAAAGAAATCAACCAACCGAAAACAAAAAAGCAGTGTGTACTGTCTACAAGATATTTATTAATTCATGCCTTAATTAATATCTTCTCCATTAATAAAGCATTAAGTTCTTTTCTTGACACACAAATATCAATGTTATGAGCTGACAAATCATCACAGGAATTAGAACATCGTCAAAACTTACGAATCAAGCATTTCTGAAAATCAATTTACTCATCTTCTATGAATTGCTGTCAGTATTAAACAAAATCGATTCAATGGCTGTTGTTATTATCATACAGGAAAATCGTTGTTACCGGGAAAAGATTTGGAGTGGTATTTCTTCAGTCCTCGAGATAGGAAGTACCCAAATGGGTCAAGAACAAATAGAGCCACCAAATCGGGATATTGGAAAGCGACGGGAAAAGACAGGAAAGTGAATTCTCAGTCTCGTGCAGTGGGTATGAAGAAAACCCTAGTTTATTATCGAGGTCGAGCCCCTCACGGATGTCGTACCAACTGGGTCATGCATGAGTATCGTCTTGACGAAAAAGAATGTGAAGTTGCTTCTGGCGTTCAGGTTCATCAAACTCTTCCATATACTCATATCTCTTTAATTATTCCTTTTTAAATAATTCCATTCTTCTTCTCCACTCAAAGAACTTAGATTATATTCTGGTATTGATGGCTGACACAGTACTTTTAAATGCAGGATGCTTACGCTCTCTGTCGTGTGTTCAAGAAGACAGCAGTTATAACCACGAGAGTAGGAGAGCATTACGTGAATAATGGATCAAATCAGATTGTTAATGCAAGTGATCAATCATCTAGCATTGAACTATACTCTGAAGGAAGATCAGGAGAAGATTTAGAGAGCTCAGATTATTTGATGCCTCTGGATCATCACAGCTCATCACCCCATATTGGAAATCCTTCTTCAGGACCAAGAGATGATCATGGGAAGTGGTCACAGACACAGTTCATATCTGAAGACGATCCTTTCTCTCTTCCAAATTCTTCTTCATTATTTTCCAACTATGGCTCCATACCATACCCTCCATCGAAGGTATATATAGTACAAATATTTGATATATATATATATATAAACAAGCTTGTGAATTATATTAGATTCCTCATATATATGAATGTGATTTGAATATTGCTGCAGGTTGATATTGCACTAGAATGTGCCAGGATGCAGCATAGGTTTTCTCCAATGGAGGACTTTCCTTCTGAAATGAAGATGCACACACAATTTGGTGGAGCCAAAAATGAAACTGATGAATTATTACATGAGATCCTTTCAGTTGCTCATGCTTCTCAGGAACTCATAAACCAGTCTTCTGATTACTATCCTTCTCATTCATGGGGTACTACTAGTAATGCAGAAAACCAGCATTATTATGCTCCTTCTGAACAAGAAGATGGTTTCACATTCATGGTTGGCAGAGATAGTACTGCTAATGACTATAATTATTATAATAATGCCTGCTGGGAAGATTCAGTAAACACAAGGTCCATCGAGATTGGAGATCTGGGTGATGATTTCAAAGCAGAGAGGATGGTTGAGAATTTAAGATGGGTTGGTATGTCAAGCAAGGATCAGGAAATTAAGGTATAGTTTGTATTTTCTCTAAGTAGTACTTGAGATTTTATATTACTATCTCGGATCCTTTTTATAAATAACTTTCCTTCTCTTATTTTTTGTTTTAATATAAATAACTTTCTTTTCTTATTTCAAAATCTAAATTGTCTTTTCCTTTTTTTACCCCTATTAAATAGATACTTTTATAATCATTATTCCCCTCACCACTGATTCTTTCTCATATAATTATTTATTACACATTCTCTCTCATATAATCATTTATTACACGTTCTATCCCATATATTTTACATTCATTCTCTTTTATACTCTTTTTTTTTATAAATAGGGACATATTTGAAAAAGACATGATATTTTTAATACAATCATTATTTTTAACTAATCTTAATTATCAGTTTGTTTTTAGTAATGAAGAAGGAAGTTGTTTATAAAATGGACAAAAAGAGTAATTAATACTAACAGTAACCAGGATTGTTCATAAGTTAAAAGCAAAAATGTTATTTTTTTCGTTGTTGCTAGATAAGTGTTACTACATCCGATGCAGACATAAATATAAGATTAATTTGACTTTTTTAGAGAGATTAATAAAAATAAATATGTTATTTATTCATATCATATGTTGTATATCATTATATTATATATCAATTTATAAGTTAGATAAACTAGTTTAGAAAAAAATGATAAATA
>JBAGKO010000011.1:10863149-10882278 GCA_037177275.1 Acacia concinna | reverse complement strand
TTATTATGCAATTTTATTATAAAAATAATTTATATCTCACCACAACCCTTACATGTAATTATTATAAAAGTCAATGCTCTTTTTGTCATTTCACTTTTTTATCCAAATATTCTCATTTTTTCAAAACCAACTTTTTCACAAAAGGCCTTCTCAAAAAGGCATTCTGAAAAAAGACCTTCTGTACCAAAAAGACTTTTTAAAAGCTGGGGTTCTAAATCCGAGTCATTGATAAGTTGATAACACGTCGAATATGGCAGAGCAGGTCGCAAAACATCTTGAGAAATCACGATGTGTGCCTCCTGATATGTTGCAGAATGCAGATCTCAAGAAAAGATGCTCAATCCAATTTCGGGATGATTCCGAACGATAAGTTGTCACGAGAGTCCAAGATCCAAATGCTTCATGAGAAGGCAAGGTCACAGATTCACTTTCTCTATGTAATTTATAATGTGCATATGACCTTCGTGTCATTGGTTAATTAATCCTCCGCCAAATGCCTGATTTACCATACCAATGTCCCATTTCGAATTTTGTCCCCCGTATTCGACGGTTCATGCCCATTCCATTATTATTTGTTCAAAACTTTGATAGGATAGGTCCTGACAAGCCTTTATGGTGAAAGCAAGGCGGGAGTGAGCGTGAATGTGAGTGGTCGGATTGGGCTATGGTGAATGCACAGCACATGTTTGATTCAGGGCTTCAATGAAAAAGAAAAGGGATAGCTTGTTGGAAAGAAGTGACAAAATGATCGAAACTAGAGTTCACGAGTCACTTAACTGTTTCTCTCCTATTCTTGCTAATTAATACCGAGAAAAAGTGCTTTCATTGCCAGTTTGCCACCTCCAAGCCAAATTACCATATCAGCCCACAAAGCTGTTATATTTCTCTCTCTTGGTGTTGAGGCGCTTTATCCTTTTTACATAGGCCGTAAAAATAATGAGCACCATGGCTTAAATAACAAGTTCGTCACTTATGCAGCAGCAAGAACCTGTCTTTGGCTTAAACCCAAAAGATATTATCCTGTTTTGGCAAGCTTATGGCTTCAGCTACTGCTTCTTGCTCTCTGCAAATCTTCTGCGTGTTCTTCCTCATAGAATTGGCCTGTTCATTGAGATGGGGAGGCGCTGAGGTGGTAAGCTTGGTGAAAGTGGGAAACTTCTCGAAGGTAGAAGATGCTGTGAACTTTCATATATACTATGGCGAGACCTTCAAAGTCATAAAGAATGCTCTTGATGCTCACAGCTACCTTCTTCTCCAGGTATCCTCTCTTCCCTGTTCTCTATCTGTAATCAGCAATGGAGGTACGAGGAAATGGCGGTGCGGTCTAGAACGGACTTCTAGGCCACTAGGCTCCTCTTTGAAAAATAATTTGGGTACAAAACACTTCTAATTCTGCATTATTCTTGATGCTTGTTCAAATTTCAGAATGATGAATTCTGATCGAGAAGCAATTGGAAATAAGTGAATAACTTCCTTTATTTTGTTCTTGAATTCCTGGATGGCGTATAGGACAATGGAAGATATTTTTGTTTAGTTTCTGGTTCTTGTTAGTACTAAATGAAGAGTTGAATCATGAGAATTTTTTATGAGTGGAAACTGGAAAGGTATGGAGGTCACGATCGTGAGAATTTGAGTTGAATTAGTGCACTTTGTAACAGATGAAATCAGGTTATAGTCGGATCATAATTGGAGAAGTAATTATTGTTCTTTCCCCTAAAATTTAAAATATGCACAAAAGATATCTTTTTGTTATTTATTGGCAATCAAAACAAAGATTGCATACTTATTATGGGAAACTTATGCTAGATGTTTCATACGTTTCTTATATTAATTAGTTTATTGAGAAAATTTCTCGCTGGCAGAATAATACAAGGATTGCATCAAGAACCAAATATTGCACATCACGAATCAAATCATTTGTAATTCCATTATCAAACTATTCAGTTGATACCGATTCATTTCCAGGTATTCCATGCTATGCCAATCCCTGCCTCTGCTTTCTCTACTTTTTTCCTTGAATTTGGTTTGCCATCGCATAACATCAATTGCATTAACGTTTTGTTTTCTTCCTTTTGCCTCCTTGGGGTGCAATTCCAGTTTCTTTCTTAGAGGTGAGATTCTCTGGCTTCTTCAGCCTTCTTGGAGTTTAACTGTCAATATGGAAGTGTCTTATTAGCATAAATGCTTGGCTGTCTTATCCCCCCCACCCTCATGTCATGAATAGCTTCTAGGCATTCTAGGAATCTTGAAAGGCATAACATCGAACTCGGTGGCTTCTCAATGCGTTCTGAAATTATACCAAGATGGTCAAGTAGAACTGTTCAACAAGACTGATGACGAAAAGCTTGCACAGTTTTCATCTCATTTCTCTAGTGATGCTGATCAACGACCTGCTTGCAATTTTGCCACTTTTGCCCCTTTTTCAGAGGATACTCCTTTGCAGGTCAGGAACATGTCAAACATTACTCTGTAAAGACCGCAAAAACTATGGCATCCACGTTAAGTGCTTACACATAATTATTGTAGTTAATATTAATATATGAATTTATGACAGTAGTGTATTTCTGTGCTTGTAATGATTAACTACTTGTTACATGTACTTTTTTTAGAGAGCAGAATGGATCAAATTCATGGGAGCATACGCTAATGAAGAAGTTAGAGCCAATCAAGTGTATTCTAAGGTACCCAAATTTAAGATATGTGGAGGTTCTTTTTTCTTTTCTGAAAATTATTTTCATCTTCGTATTCTGTAGTCTCTTAAAGCTTTTCTCTGTTTCTTCTCTGTTTCTTAGTCCAATGGAAGGATTTCCAAGTTTTACCATACTCTGCTAGACTGTATAAAATCAAAACAGAAGGTTTTCCAAGTTTTTCTATACTTGAAGGTTTTTGGGTCTCAGTTTGTCATTGCATTTGGAAATTTCTCTATCATTTTATGCAGTTATTCATGCAAATGTTTTTGTAACTGATTGACTTTTCTGATAACTTCTAACAGCAAATTATTCGTTATTTTACAGATTAAGGAAAACTATCTGTGCTTGGCTAACATAAGAAACAATCGAACTTCCTTTAAACCAATAGTAGCATGGATGAAGTATTCTGATGTATGTATCCCAGAAGCTCTGCGTCTTCTCTCAAGTATTATTTATGTCCTAATCATTCCCATATTCTTTTTGCAGGGCGTTTGGGTTGTTTCAAAGAACGAATATAAGATGAAGGTAGGAAGAAAACTATAGATAATTAGCATAGCAGTTAGAAAATGATATGATGTCTCTGAACAGAGACATAAGATTGTTATTATGCATCACATTAACTCTTCCCTTACTTTGCCCGGCAACTTTGCAAGCAGTACCTGGAAGACGCAGGTGGAGAAAAGCTTAATGCAAACAAGAATTCTTATAATGTAACTGATCCTGATGATCTGGAGGAAATGCATGCCATCCTATGTGTAAGTCACTGCAGTTAAATTAAAAGATATAATATAACCTGTAATCAAATTTTCCCGTCTACTTAAGTTGAATCTTAAGTTATACAAAATTGGGCTTGGATGAATATTGTGTCCTCCAATGCATGGTCTTTCAAAAAAAAAAAATGTTTAAGAAACTAAATTAATCTTTTGGATGTCCTAATTATGGATTTTGACATCAAGTTTCTTTTATTATATTCATCTTGCACTCCTCTTGCTAATGTTTTTTTTCCAACAACCTGCCAACCATTTATACTATATATTCATTAAAAAGTGAATTCAGTTCATATCTGCAGAACATAGGATTTCGTATTCTTAATTCTTGAATTTTTTTTTTTGAATCCATTTTTCCTTTTACTTGAGCGTGTCAACAATTTATGTAATCTGATTTCTTGATGCAGATGGTGGAAGTAGTTATTGATGAGACCTTAACTTATGATCCAATCAACTATACAGTATCAACATTTCTCCAAAATTTGAATGTCTCAGATCATTCCTGTTTCTCCTTCCTCTCAAATACAAGCTTATGGAGATATGACAAAAGGATCCAGAATAATACAGCTCTTGGTAAGTTGTCCTTGTCTTGTGTATTTGTCATATATAATCCATTACAGTTGCCAGTTCTTCTGTTCAACTGCACAAGTTAATTTAAAGGGCCATAAATTTGATTTCTTTTCATATATGCGTGTGTGTGTGATCTTCTACACGCGAAGACTGGTTCAATGGAGCAGTCTCTCAACCTCAGTTGGTACTAGCCGATCTTATTGAAGTTTTATTTCCCACTGGAAATTACAACACAACCTACTTTAGGAATATTGCAAAGGTAAAAAATTTTATTATTCATTCACATTTTAATAAACTGTAAAATGTGAATTTCTTTTTCTTTTCCTTTTTAATTTTCTAGTCCTCATTTCTTCACATCATCTTGCAGGGAGAAGAACCTTCAGATATTGGTTCTGAAACTTGCGAGAGGGACGCATTCACTGCAATGGAGCCTACAATAGTAGCCTGCGGCTGACTGTTTTTACTTCACATATAGGTCTTTTTGGTTTAATACTATTCTTGTTTAAAATTCGATTTGCCAAATATAGGATCTATACATTTTTTTTTGTTAATGTTTTTTGCACTTATCACAGAATATGCCTAGAATGTAACATTGTTTCCTTTACAAGATGATAATGGTGAACTTTTTTTTTTTTTTTCCTTTTCAATCCTTTGGTTTTAAACTCACAAATGTGGTTCATGACAACTGCTATTGTTATTTATCCAGAATGATTGATATGCTAAACGTCCAGAGATATACCATTGTTCATGTATTAACTCCCACGCCCATCATCCAAAAAAAGACTAAAAAGTCTTCTGGAAAGTTGTTTTCCCAAACAATAACATTTTATTCATAACATAAAGTAGTTGTCATCTCGCAACACAACACATACAGAGCTCATAATTTTGATGAAGAAAAATATGTAAAATGGCACACAAATTTGGTCATACACAAAGGTATTATCTGACAAGGTTCTCCTTTGCAATCTCTCCTTGTGATGCGGCGGACTTTGTTGCTCAGATCATTAAAACCGAAAGAACCTGAAAAGAAGCCAAAAAGTAGGTTGTTGCTCAGCTATAAAAATCACAATCTAACCCAAAATTCATTTTCTTTTGTTATAACCTTTCAAATTTGGACTGAGAACGCCTGTGCACAAAAACAAAATTTATATATTAGACCAATGATGGTAACTACAACGTTTTTCAAAAGAAAGAAAGAAATCAGAATTGTTCAAACTTGTTTTTCTCTTGACTTGTGATTACTACTTGCCTTGGACGTTGTGCGATAGCCTGCCTGTACGTTGGCTGTGTAGGTTCATCACTTGCAATAGGTACCGTCGTGGCCTGTGACATTTGAGATTTCCATTTCAGAATTTCATTACTTCACAACTTCATTCTTTCAGAACTAATTCTATTGGCCTTACCAGTTTTTTGAATATAAGATTATAGAACGTGTTGATGTATCTCTGCTTCGCCATTTTATCCTCCTTGTGCATTTGCCTCCACAGGGTGTAAATGCTTCCCATATTCAGCAACTTGTTTGCATAGATCTTCCAAGTATAACTGAAAATTCAAACACTCCAAGCTTTAACCATTCAATCGTTTCCGATACACAAGAAATAAGGGATCGTTATTTTGATGTTTACCATTCATTGATCCTCTGTAATCCATACTCAGAAATCCTGCTCCATTGTGTTGGATCTACTCTGCATTTTTCAAAAAAATCGGCAATTTTGTTGCTCGATTCGTTGCCATTGAGGGGATCAATGAGGAACCCAGAAACACCATCGACAATGATTTCTGCTGGACCTCCTTGATAAGTAGCGAAGGTGGGTAGTCCACAGTTTATTGCTTCGATCACTGTAAGACCGAATGCCTCATATAATGCAGGTTGAACGAAAGCTCCTTTTGTGTCAGCAATGCAACGATAGAGCTCTCCATTGCGATACCTATCGGTCTGTGCGGCAATCCATCTGAATTGTCCTCTTAGTTGATATTTCTCAAACAAACTCAGCATTTTGGTTATTTCTTCCTTTTCTTCTCTATATTTGGATTTCAAAGGGTCAAAGAAGCCTCCAACTACGACAAGGTTCACCAAGTTTCTCAGCCTCCTGCTCCTTCCATACCACTCAACTAGCCCTGTTAAGTTCTTCACAGCATCCAGCCTTGCCATTGAAAAGAGTATGGGTTTTCTCCTGTCTACTAGATACCCTCTGTTTTTGCATTGTTTTTCGAATTCAGAACAGAAAAGAGGTTATTTGAAAGTCTATTGTGAGTCATATCATATTTGATAATCTGAACAGTGAGTATGTGGGAGTGATGTCTAAATTACTTACATATGCTCACTGGTTTCTGATTTACCATACAACAAGTTTTCGATGGCTGGGTGAAATTGGGTGAGTCTTCTGTCTCTCTGTGTGTGAGGGAAATAGACAGACTCATCAGCTCCAGGTGCGGCTATGTTGAACTTGGGATCATATAGATTTATCCCTCCAACAACCCTGCACAGTCCTGGGAGTGTAAATGCAGTATGACTTTCATACTGTCCACGTCTACCTTGGCTGCAAACAAGAACTTTCAAAATTCAGTATATGCAAAGCAAACCTTCAAATTATACATGTCTATGACAAACAACTTGTTTTGTTGATGTACATGTACAACGTTAGTGAGCTAACCTTCCTGCAATTTCTTGGTATGTGCTGGTTATGATAAAATCTGCTGCATTCATAGCAACTGTATCAGCCATGAATTGGCATGAGAAATGGTACTTTGAGTCAAATTCCCTCCACTTGACATCGGAATCTTCATACTTAGTCTTCTCTAAAGCATGTGCTATTGTTCCCTGATTATAAAGAAGCCGAGGAATTAGTACATATGACAAAGAAAACATTCTTACAGCGACAACAACTGTCTTAGTGTGAAACTTTAATAAAGGGATAGTGACCAGACCAGAGTTATATCATGTTTATTAGCCATCAGAGATGCTACCAAATTCCCATCAGTGTAATTTCCAAGAATAAGATCCGGTGGCCCTTCCATGAACTCCATGATTTTGGCTGTAGCATCCTATCAATATGAACAAAAAGAAGCAGTCAAAGAGAGGTCTTTTGAAGGAAACAGGTAAAATATTGTGATTATTAGATAAATGCACGTACATGAGTGAACCTCTCCAAATAGGGATAAATCTCGAACCGAGAAACCCACTGACGCAGGATCCCTCTGTCTGTCTGAAAAGGCACACGTACAATGAAGGAGTGCTTGGTATCATTGATAGGCTCCAACTCCAGATTGCATCTGGTTCCCCGGGCATCAGGTATGAGCCTTGTGACCTGTCAAGATCAAGAGTACACTTGGATTATTCTATTAAGGAATATGTTTTATGCATCTCAAAATGACATCCTTTTTTGCAGCTTATGTAACTTACCACAAGAATATGAGGCTTTATAATTAACCCTTGTTGCCTGAATCTGTGGAGCATTTCGTTTTCCAAAGCCCTAACTTGATCCAATATGTATACCACCTGTTCAAAATAAAAGCAAGTTAGAGAATTTATGCATCAAAACCTACTTGATGAAGATCAAGAGTTTGATCCCACTCAATCTAAATTAAATATACTGTAGAAAAGTTAAACTCTTACCTGGCCTCCTGTGTCTGGCAAGCCAAGAACATCTTCTTGCCCAAAATAACCATGAATAGAGAATATCACTATATTGAAAATAGTGGGAATACGGCTAAAAAACTTCTCCAGGTTCACTGGGTCTGGTGCTTGAAGTGCTTCTGATAGGATTCTCATTGTTTCCCTCACTCTTCCTGCAGTGTCTCCCCAACCTCTCTCAAAGCCCTTCCCTTTGAACCTTTGAATGAAATATTACATTGATGTTAAGACTTAAGAGTGAGATAGAAATATGAGTATTATTAAGTGTCCAAAACCTCTAATAAATTATGAATAAAAAATTTATACCGTCCTATGACTGTCCCATAGAACAAGAAAAGACTTACTGCAGCTCAAAACTTTCATATGGAGTGTCCTTAGGAAGTGACGAGAGGAATGCATCAGCCCCTACCAATGCCAGCTGAAGATTTGCAGCAGATCCCAGCGTTTCATTTATCATTAAACTCTGCCAATTTAGATTACACAAGTAAAATGAACATCTGCCCTTAAAATTCTGTTAAAAAAAAAAGTTCGATGAATTCAATTAATCTCTTGGTTATGTTCTTCCTCTTACTTCTCCTCGATAATTCATTGCTAGCAAGTATTTAACTAGGGTCTGTATCTTGGTTGATTTCCCGCTCAACTTTGACGATAAGACTTTGGTAACAAAGCTCAGTCCATTTCCAATTGAAGCGGGGTGTGTTAAATGAGGGATTTTGCTATCAAAGGCTACAAAATCTGCTTCTAGTGCATTTTCATCATTTGCCCTACAATACAAGATCAGTGATAGTTATCATCAGCACAGACTTCAGGAATATGCCTTGCAGCTGGTAACAATATTCTTTCTTCTCTCTTTTCAAGGCCCAAAAAGAGAAGAAGAAGAAGAAGAAACATACCAACTCTCATCATACACCATTTCCTTGAGCTTCAAGTAGTCAATGGAGGAGATGCTCTCAACAGAGAGATCCAAAGCACTCACTTTTACAAATTCCCAGAATGCTTGATTTGGCCTCACCGCAAATGCAACATATGGTGGATAAACAACAGCTTCCTGCAAGTTCCAAGGCACAACAGATCAAGGTTTAGCCATTTCACCTTCAAAGACACAATGTCACATAGTATACACAACAAGTGATTTCAAATTGAGAGGACTTAAACCTGTGTGGATCTCAGAATGGGGCCAAGGAAGCCATCCATCACTTCATTTCTCTCGCTTATGTCAACGATGACCAGCTCCATTTCTTCCATCAAATGTTGAGGTTTCATGATCCTCTTGCCCATCTCAAGGTACCTAGCAAAACACCTCTTCATGTAGTACCGGCTCTGCCTCAGCGCATCCGGCATGCTCTCTGTAACAGAATCCGTGCGCTTTAATGCTGGCGGTAAGTAGGCCATTTCAACACACAGATGTTATAAGAAGGAAAAGATCAAAGGTTTTGAAAACTAGAATAGAAGATAATGTTGGTTTTTCATCTGCATGGTATGATGTGAATGCTTTTCAATTTATATGCAGGGCTTCGAGGGTACTATGTTATGAGTAGGGAAAGGGAAACCTTTTTAGCTGGAAATTTTATGAAAAGTTGAGGACAGAACAATTTCAGAGGGAAGAAAAGGAAAAGAATAATTGCATCTGTGACAAAGTGATTCAAAGCTTGGAGAGAAAAAGCTTCTTCAAGTAGTACTTCTAACATGGAACAAATAGGTATCATTCTTTTCTTCGTTGAGGACACGATCCCTGTCTCATGCACGCTACAGCTACTGCGTTGGATATTCAGGAGGGATCTCATACGTTTTTGTTTTCACCAAGTTTTGAAATTGTACTGGTTCTTTTATTTCTGCATAAGAGGCATGTGATCGTCCACAAGTAACTTTCCTTTTCAAATGCGTCAGAATTCCGAGTGTTCTTTTGTTTTTCCCCTAAAAAAGAATACCGGGAATGCAAAGTGATAGAGAAAAGGATTTAATAACTTTGATCCATTACGAAGTTGTAAAAGATCATTTATAGTGGGTTATCAAATAAATTTTGGTGTCACGTCCGCTCCTATATGCAGGATTTAGTTTGTAATGCAAATTGCATTATAAATTATGTCCTACGTTTAGAAATGAGTAACTATATATTTAAATATTTTTGATTTGACAGTTTTGTCTTTAAAGAAAAACCATCCATACGAAAAAGGCTGAGATTGAATAAGATTTCAATAAAAACTATATAGTTGATATTACAAGATCCTGAACTTACAAAAGTAGCAGGGAAAAAAAAAACCTTATCAATTATATTTCGAGCAATGGAGAGAATCAAAATCCTGCTTTAAATGTGTATCGCAGTGGGGCATCAAATAAGTCTATGTACTAAGTTTTGGAATGAGGAACAATATATTTAAATATTTTCATTTTGACAGTTTTCACTAAAAAGCCATCTAAATGAAAAGGCCAATATTCAATAATATTTGAATAAAAACTACTCTCTCCGTTCTTAATTATAAAACCCCATTAATTTTTTTAGAGAATTTTAAAAAAATTTTAAGAAAGTTAATTACATTACTTAATCATATCTTATATGGTGTTTTATTGTATTAGATATTAGTTTATAAGTAAAAAAAACCGATAAATTTTAATGTTTTAAAATAATGTAATTAGTTTTTTTAAAATTTTTTTAAGATTCTCAAAAAAAATTAATAGGTCTTATAATTATAAACGGAGGTAGTACAAAATTAAAATAACAAGATCATAAACTTACAAAAAAATAGCAGGCAAAAAAAGACAAAAATAACAATAGCTATTACTTGAATATTTTAATCTGTGGGTCAAAAAGTCAACCTAATGCAGTCTACAATTAGGCCTTCAGGTCCATAAGAAGATTACATTTTTATGTGTATAAAATTTTGAAGCCTCTCCCGCGTTAGGGTATTTTTACTTTAGATTGGGGCCTCGTCGGGGGACTCACTTTATAAATAGCTCTCAATCTCATTTTTAAGTTCACCATCTTGTGTTCTTACTTCCATTAAAGTCCGTCTCCCTATTAGGGTTAGGTTTTAGGGCGGTGTTTGGTAAATGCGGCCTGCGTGTTTCTCTTATCGCAGGTGTTCTGCATTACATTATTGCTGGTCATCACCTATTCTTGTTTCACGTTTGATATATTAACTTCTCCTCATTTATCGAAACTTGTTTTTTTCAAAATCCAAAATTAAGAAAATAAGTTGTTGTAGATTTGGCTTATGTTTGGTGCTAAGTTTAATTTTGAAGTTACTAGAGTTGGAAGAGACATGACGATACTTTTCCCAAATGATCGAAGTTGATTTCAACTCTGCTATTTAGATAATTCATTCCCCTTTAAGGTTATTGAATTTCCAACCCAGAACTCCGATCTTTAAGCCAGCTCAATCTTTAGATAATTCATTCGCTATCTGGCAATGATGGAGAGAATCAAAATTCTGTTTCTTTGTTTCGTTAGTGTTTAAATGTGTAGGATAGGGGGATAAAGAGATGGAGGTGATGATTATTTCCCCAGATGATCGACGCTGATTATACTGAGCGATTTTTCTCATTTTGAGATATCAAGCCATTTGAATCTGATCCATCTCTAAACAAAAAATAGTAACTTCAGACTTCAGAGTTCAGATGATGACGTGATGAAGTAAGAGTTCAGCCCATTTCGCCCTGTTTATGTACTCTTATTTATGGGCCGTAGAAGAGGCCCACGAAGCAGTTATTTGCATGAGTTTTTTTTTTTTTTTTAAGGATAGTATTAAATAAATTATTTATCATATAATATATAAATATTTTAGACTAATTTAATTAACTTTCTCAATATCTTATAAAAAAGTTGACACACGATAAGGGAGTAGTAATTTTATTATTAGGGGGTTGATTGGCACTGGTCAATAAGTTTACTATCTTAAAGTTTTATTATGGTTCAATGAAATATAACATGTCATAGTGTTATTTCTTTTATTTTTAGAACAGGGTGCTGAATCATACGTAGCAATTTTTCATTGACCTTCAACGGAAAACAAATGGTTTTCTTGATTACTAAGGTCGAGGATTACTAATATTAAGTATCATTCTTAATAAGGTAAAATAAGTTCAATTTAATTCTTTTATAATTTAAGAAAGTGTCGTTTAAGAATGATCTAAAACTTGAGGCATTATAAAAAAAAACCAAATACAACAAATATTCCTCAAAAGAAATAAATTCATATCTTATTCTCAAGGTGACTAGTGTCACAAATCCGTATTTGATGATGTGAACTACGATTTAAGACCCCAAAACCTCGCCAAAACGAACTTCTCAATAGTTCACTCTTTGAAACACGCATAAGCCTCAGACTACACTATAGCCAATGTTTTCATTATGTCAAGGTAGACTCAAGTATTTCATTGCAATAAGAGATACAATTCACAAGGACTCTTTTATACCTAAGCCGCCATTGAACAGCCAATTTCCACTTGTCCATGGACCTTCTGACTTTTCTGGATACAAATACATCAGTTAAACCATGGCCATCCTGCAGATTATTAGCTTCCAAAAAGGCACAAATCTCATCCCTAGAAGATAACAGTTTAGTGACTTCCATGAAACTACAAAAATCTTGACTATTATTATCCATTGCATTCAGGAGTATTGCGTCTTCTTCAATTGATGTCGGCAAACTCTTCAATCCAGAATCGCAAGTCTGTGACAGCCATTTCATCACAACAACTTCATTGTCCACAGACAACTGAGAACCGGAATACACAAGATGCCCAACAGACTTGCGCTTATTCTTAGGGGTCGCCCACAACCTCAAAGCCGACAGTAACGCGAAGGAAGGCTTCCCGTCATGGCATATATAGAGAGATTCTCTAGGCCATGAACTTGAAGAATATACGGCAGATTCAAGAGGAATAAAAATTTTATCGTTTGGATTTTCTTGTAGGAGAAAACCATAATGTTCAAGAAGCTCTAAATTTGTGTACAGTCCATAGCATAACAAAACCTGAAGAAAACAACATTAAACTTAATGTTGAGTTTGCTTACCGATACAAATAATGTGAACATCTTAGTAATACTTCTACACTAAATTGAAATTGCTTAATATAAATAACCCATTAATAAGGCAAGGGCAATCATTCTTGTCATTTCCATAGTTTACACCATACAACCCTAAGACAAGAAACAACCAATGATTTATACTTGAATCCTAACTTCGAGTAGTAATAACAATTGGTCAGTAATTATAATAAATTCCAAGGAGTTGACAAAATTTACATTAAGTCAATCACGAGTTACTAAAATGTAATACTAACATACTTAAAATGCAATGAATTATGGAATACCTGCTCTCCTTGCTTGTAATTTTCCCTAGCATAAAAGCAATATGAATTAACATCTTCCTCAAACCCACCATCTGTTAGTCTCTGGGAATGAGAATCAAGCTCCTCTACATCTAACATTACAGAATTCTCCACATTTGAGAAGGAAGAGTTGGATGATAGAATCTTCTCGTCTTCAGGATCAGATGGCTCCCTTCCAGGTGCGTCATAATTAAACAAGTCACCCACAGGGCATAAACACCCAGCTTCATCCCATGCTACATGCAATGTCCGGGACGATATCTAGATTATCTTAAAAAAATCAACGTGACTGAATCAGATGGAGAGATGAAACAGTTCATTTTTAGTTTGAATAGGTCCGTCCTCTCATGGGACAGATTTTCTCACCGTTACAGTAGCCCAAAGCCATGCCTTGAACGTTAAAAGTTGGGATTTGAGTTTGATTTCTTCCATCAAAGCATAGGCTTCTTTCCACTCTGATTTGGCCTTCAATACAGCCTCTTCTGTGACCCACCGAGCCTCATCCACCTAATAACAACATTGTAAAGATCATTTCTTACAGTTACTAACAGAAATGAAATCCTGACATTAATGGAAAATCAAGATGCTATAATCTAACCTACTGAGCATCTAAACTCTAAAGTTTCAAGACAGAAACTGAACTTGAAGAGCTTGTTTCTCAAATTCACCAAATGTGGCCAGTATGTCACAAGTATGCGGCAAATGCATGAAGTACGGATGCCACTTTGAAGACTTTCCTTTGCCCATTTCATATAATAAGCAAACGATCAAAATCTGCATTAAACAAGCACAAAAACGTTTCATTCATAAGCATGTTTAAAAAGGATAAACAGAAAATTAATGCTTTGATTTAATTTCACGTAAGAGATAGCAAGGTACAACCTACTATTACTCATTTTTGTTTTCTTTTAGCAGTATTAGTACCACACCGGAAGTCCAATCAATCCATTTTCTCCCACAATAATGAAATAAGATAAATAACAAAATTTAGAAGGAAAAAAACCTGAGAGGATGAGAGATAAGGGTGGTTATTAACAGCAATTGAGAGCTTCTTATCTTGCATGACATTCTCTGATGTCATTAAGGCAGATTTTGGAACTCTGAGGATCAATTCTCCTCTCCTGAGATCACGCACAGCACCCAAACCTCTACTGCAGAGTCCTCCAAAACATATAACATCTTCAGTAATTAGTAAGTCAGAATCATCGACATCTGAATTGTCCTTCTCTATTATCTCCGGTTAAAAGACTGTTTTAATTTCAAAAAAGTAGTGGGAAGGACTTTAGAGTGATAAGAAAACAATTCAATTCAAAACATAAGGTCAGTTATCGAGAAATCGATGGCAAGGAGAAAGAAACAAAGAATGGGAGGTACCCTCCAGAATGAGGAAAATGGGAGACGCAGAGAGAATAGCCCAGACAGGAAGGACAATGTTGAGGTAGATTGGTGATTGCTGCGTCTGATATTCCTAGCTCTCCTGCCCATCTTAGGAAGCTTGCTAAGCTTCGTTCTTCTTCTTCTTCTTCCATCTTCTTTAAAGTTTGAACAAAAACCCTAGTCTGAAAACACTTCGTAATATAATAATAATCATATTTAACTGATTAAGTAAAGCTTGTTCCTCTCCCCTTCAGCCGAATACCAAGCTTGCGATTCTGCGACCTGTGAGGGTGACTGACGATCCGTTTGCTCAGCAAACCGGTTCGAGCTTCTGGATTTCACCTGGACTTGGAATTCGTATTGGCCCGAATCATGAATGTGGGCTGTTTGTAATGCAATTCATGACCTAAGGCTCCCTGTTAACAAAGCCCATTTTCATTCTAGCCCATTAAGATATGTAATTAAAAAATTAAAATCCAAATGATACAGGGGAGCTAAACTCTTTCAGAAAAAATATGGTTAGGGGAGTGGGATTTCCTCCGTGGCAGGCGCGCGCCTTAAAACTGTGCCGTTTTGGCACAGTTTTAAGCCAAAAAGGGGAGGCTTCCCCTCTTTTCTTAAATTTTTTTAAAATTATTTAGAACTTTAAAATATTTTTTTAAATAACACTCAATATTCTAAAATGATTTTGTGTCATCAACAATTTTATTTATACCATAAAATAATTTTTAGGAGCACCAGTATCTAACAGTGGCACCCAATATTTGACAATATAATAATATATAGACTGAACTATTTTTTACTAACATTTTATATCTTACCATTATTATATCTTACAACTAGAAAAATAATTTAACTTGTTGAATGCGATAATGATAAGATATAAAGTGTTAGTAAAAAATAGTTCAATCTATATATAATTATATTGTCAAATACTGAGTGCCACTGTTAGATACTGGGTGCTCCTAAAAATTATTTTATGGTATAAATAAACTTGTTGATGACATAGAATCATTTTAGAATATTAGGTGCTATTTAAAAAAATATTTTAGGATTCTAAATAATTTTTAAAAAAAATTTTAAAAAAAGCGGGAAAGCCTCCCCTTTTTGGCTTAAAACTGTGCCATTTTGGCACAGTTTTAAGGCCAGGCGCCCAGGCAGGCGCCTGCCAAGGAGGAAATCCCACTCCATGGTGGGTTAGCCATAGCTACTGGCGGAAATCTTGGGTCTAAAAAGAAAAAAGAAAAAGAAAATACTCCTTAAATTTTAAAATAAAGATATTAACTACAAGAGTTTAGCAATCAACATCATGATAAATCATTGATTTGAAATTTTAAAATTCAAATAGTTTATTCTTATCATTTTCTTACTATTACAATCATGCTAACTCAACACTCAATTGTCTCTTTCCTGGTTTTTCAATTCTTAGCAAGTATATTAAGAAGGCTTCCTTGAACTATCATACAAGGTGTTTAAAAAAGCCTGGTCCCAGTATTTTTGGCCCGGTCTTTATATTTTAATTCTAGCAGGGACCGAGATTACTTTTCTTGATCCCAGTCCCCCTTTTTTAATTTTTTTACTTTTTTATTTTATAAATAAAAATTATCTTTTTATTTGTGTATTCTTACATTTATTAATTAAGTTATTTTTTTAAAGTATGTGTATAGCATCTTTAATTTGAATTAAACCGCATATATTGCGATATTAAGTTTAACTATATACGGTATAAAGGTAATAGTGAATATGAAAATAATAATAAAAACATAATTTCTAAACTCTAAATTAATTTAGGTAACCATTATGAACTTATTAGTTGTTAGATAATTATTTTTTATAATAAAATATGAAGAATTTATTTAATATAATTTTTTTAAAAAAGAAAAAATCAGGATTAATTTCCCGATCCCAATCTCTATCTGGGTTTGAACACCCTTATTATCATAAGTTGAAATATAGCATATGTTTTTTTAGCTACAGAATATCGCATATGAGCACATTCAATGTATGAACAAGTTTTGTTGGCAAGTAAATCCCTAATGATGATATACAACCTGATGTATAATTTGTTAAATTCAATGACTCAAAATAAAATTTAGGTAATTCAAAGTTATATGGCTCTCAAATACCAAAAAAATATAAAGTATTACCATTCATTAACTAAAGTGTCATAATTTAATTTAAGAGTGTGAAACCCACTAAAAAAGAGTACAAATAAAAATATGTTGTCAAAATAGAGGTATTATATGCTCCTAAAATTCTTGATATGAGACATATTTATCTACTTTAATTAAATTAAGAAAGTTATTTAAATTGATTAACATAACATAAATTTTCTAAAACACCTTAATGACATGGAAATTTTTTAAAACATTGACTATAAAGACTATGGAAAAAAATTAATGTTTTTAATCAGGGAGGTGACAACATTGCTCTATTTTAACATTTATGAGATAATATTGAACCTAAAAATTTAACTTCTACTATAAGATAACTCTTTAAACTTTTGAAACAAATGAGTTACAACAAGATGGGATAAATATAATTTTGGGAATGCAAAAACCTCCCTGTCAAAACAAGAGCCCAATGTCACGGACTTGTCTCTTACAAGTACCTGTGCGACATTTAGTTTCTCGTTACCCCTTGCGAAACTAACTAAGTCAACCTCCTCACACTCAAATACTTAAGAGAGAGTATTAGAAAACTCACGAATGCGTAAGGAAAAAACTTTTTATTGATTCAAAGAGAGCTTTACAAAGGAGATTACAAGAGAGCGTTTAACTCTTGGATGTCTTATGAGCAAATGGCATCCCCTCTATTTATACTATTCAACCTCCTTTTCTGAGGTTATGAGATTTTGCCATGTGTCCTTGGATGGACAATTGAGATCGAATCTCCATAGAGTTCCATAAGTTTCTACATTTCTAAGGGAGACTCTTCTTTATCCTAGAGCCTTATGGAATTCTCTACAACTCTATGGATTCTCCTAGATCCAGAGTTCTCTAGAGTTATCCATATTGTTCTACACTTTTCTACACAATTCTATATACATTAAGTAAATTCAAGAAAGTTCAAAAATATATAAGAGCTCTCTAGAAAATTCTAGAGTGTGACACTGAGCTCTAGTTCGTTGGATTTTTCTTTCCCCTCGAAATCCCCTCCATTCTTTTCGAAATGAGTTTGCTTTGCACGGGTACGCGTTAATTTCCAAAGCCATCCAGATCTTGCAATAAGTTATTCAAAATCATAGTGAATTATTCCCTTTTCCTAACTAGCAACAATATTTCATTTCTAATGAAAGTTCAAATTAGTAACAAAACACATTAAATAACAGAATAAATTCTTCTAAAATAGCTGATTTGAAATTGCAATCTCAAAACTGCATAGATAATTATGATAATAAAAACAAAAAAGATGTAAGTTATGTCCTGTAAATACTTTGCGCGCAATCTGCTCATTACATTTGAACCACACAATATCAAATTTTAAAGTCAAACAAATGAAGTATGAAAGCATGTTTAGCTCACGAAGGAAATTCCTACTCCTTTCTCTCTGTTTTTTTTCAATGCATTACTCTTTCTAAGCACCAACAAACTTCTTTTTTCAGATACACACACACACAAGTTCAAAAAATAGCTAGATGATTTTGAATTGGTGCTTACTTTGTTTTCATCAGCTTGTACTTTTTGACTATCAGCTGTTGAAGGGATTGAAGATGATGAGGCAGCAGAGAAATAGGGAGAATTAGCTTCCCTTACTAAATATATGAGTAATGGAAAAAAAATCAGTACTGTGCCAAACAGTAATCGGGAAAATAGGAGATGATTTACCTAGTAGAAATAGGCCTAAGAGTTTGTTTGATACGAAAGATTTGATGGGAAGAAAACTTTTTATAAGTTGAATTTTAAAAAATTAAAGAAGTGGGATTAAAAGTTTTAAATTATTTTTTTAAAATTTTTTTATATTACATTTTCTCTTTATTAAAATTTTGTAATCTACTTGTTCAATTTTTTAAATTCTAACACCAAAATTGTTTATTTCCCCTCCCCTCATATCAAACAACCCCTAAAGAGTATAATGAAATGAAAAGCAATTAACAAATTGGAGCTCACAATGATAATCCTAATCATTCCCACAACCAAATTCAGAAAAAGCTTCACACAATAAAGTATATATCTATCATCACAACCTCATCCAGAAAAAAAAAATCATCAACCACAAAAGATTGTGCTCAACTGGTTTATATATATATATATCCTTTTCCCTTTCACATAATTTCTTTCCTTTATTTTAGGAGTTTGAAATCATGTCAAAATAGTATATCAATAAGTCAAGAATTTATAAAAGCTCTATCAATATCAAGGAGTTGTTATTCAAAGAGGTTCATGTGGAGACTGGTGGACACCGTACTTTGACCTGTTTCAAAATGCATTGGGAAAAATAGCTTCTTGGGTAAGAATTCCTAATATCCCCTTACACTGTTATTTGAAGAAGTTCATGTGGAGACTGGGGGACATGATAGGGAAGACTTTGAAGGTAGACTTGCACACAATAGCAGATACTGAAGACGCTTATGCGACAATTACAAGAGGGCGATTTGCTAGGATTTGTGTAGAGATTGATATGAGGAAGAAATTGGTTCCTATAATTTTTTGTACTTCTGCACTGTTCAATATTAAGTATGAAGTGCTAGGACTTATTTGCTTCTCATGCAAAAGATATGGTCACCGAAGGGATGAATGTTCATAGAGTGAAGCTACTGG
>JBAGKO010000011.1:10823730-10835699 GCA_037177275.1 Acacia concinna | reverse complement strand
GGATCGGACCGGCCGGTTCGACCCCGGTTCGGTCCTTCAAAAAACCTGTCAATGGCCGGTTCAACCGGTCGACCCGGTTTCTATTAAAAAAAAAGATACTACCCATTTATTTATAAAATTTTAAATATATCAATATATTGTCACTTATTTTATTATTATATATTATACTTATATGTTTTTTTTAATTTTCATGCATATATATATAGTGTTATTTTATCATTATCAATTAAATTATAATATTTTAATATAGCCGATTCAACCCCAGTCTGACCCGGTTCAACCTTTTGAACCCTAAACCCATACTGTGACCGGTTCGTTGCCCAATCTGTTATTTTGTACATTGAGTATTATTATGACCTCTTTATTTACACTTCATTAGCCTATCAAACAGTACAAACCATGCACATGCAGTGCAGTATAGTAATTGTATCTAACGTTAACAGGACACACGGACGGACAGCTGCAATAAGAATCCAAAAACAAAGAATCTTCTATTTTTTTGGGGGCAGTACAGTTATTTACAATTGTGCGTTTTATCTATCTCACAAGCCTCTGATTTGGGTCTTCGAGTAATATTTGAAAGTGGGCCATTGCACTCAGGGGGCCTGGTCCATCTACTAGCCCAATCAATATTCTTAGACCTGCATGACATCCACCAAATATTGACATCATCAGTAAGACTGTAAGAGTATAAGATGCCTCATTTTGATTTCAATTATATAGGCCGTCCTTAAGATCTATGCTTAGGCATGAGAATAAGCTTCGAACAATTTTAGAATAAGTTGGTGTGGGCCCATCCATTTCGTGTGCACTATGCAGATTTCAGAATTTTGAAATTCATATCATTAAAAATTTTAGTGATGGATGTTATTCTTTGTTCGAATGTACGGGGACCAAACTCGACTTGTTAATTACCACTACTTTCTGACGGTATCCTTCTACTTTAAAAAGTTTGATATAATATCAATACATAAAATAAATTGAAAGCATGTGTTTCTTGCCAGTAGATCAAAATAATATTTACAAATTATAAAATAATCCAAACATCTTAAATTATATTCCTCAGCCTCGATGCTGGACACATTAAAAAGAAGCTGGAGTGGTGGTTTATTAGAGGAGTACATATTCAAAAGGGACAAAAAAACTTTTACAAGGACAAACTTATTAGTAATTGTTTTGAATAGTGATTGGAGTATTCAAACATAATTTTTTAATTATATTTTATAGTATATACTATGAGTATTTGAAAGAAGTTTCAGTTTCAACTGTTTATAAACATTGATAAGTAGCTCCAAATAAGTACCTTTTTACCTAATTTTGACAACCGTTTACAACACGGCATAAAGGGGAACAAAGACTCAATACATGAAGAGTGAAAGAAGATCATGCTCCCCCTCATAAATGGGTTGGTTAATATAATTAGGCTTTGATGTAATGATATGTGGTTGCCTTAGCCACCTATGATTTTTGAGAAAGCTATCCTCACTTGTAACATGGTGTTTTGTGATGTTACAAGTAAAGTCAAAATATTACTGCAAAAAAGAAGACAAATTATTAAATACAACTTGATTTTAAATATGGATTAAGGTATAAATTTAAAAATCAACTACTCCCTCTGATCTTATTACTGCCTGAAAGAAGACTAATTATTAAATACAACCTAATTTTAAATATGGATTAATGTATAAATTTAACAATCAACTACTTCCTCCAGTCTTAAATATAAAATTTAGTTGATTTTTTTTATAAGATTAAGGATATTAGTTAAATTAGTTAATAGAAGTTATAGTTTAAGGAAAATTAGAAAGAATTAATGTGCACTTCAAGGATGAAGTCTTTATTTACTATGAAAATTTATGAGTTATTTTCTCTGTTCTAGCAGGTAACTAAAATCTAGCTTTATCTTTGACCGTATGCCTTGGGACATCATTTATAAGGTTCTAATTTATGGACAATTTTTTGAGTAACAATGTTTTCTACTAGTTTGTTTCAATCACCTACTTATTGATAATGGTATCAAATATTAATATATAAAACTAGTATCAGACGTTGATATCAGATTTTGGTATCATATATTAATACCAAATACTATTATTAGAGTGAAGACAGGTTTGAATCCAACTCCCATTAACATGGTCAATTTAAATTAATGGATCTTTTTTTTTTGACATTTAGGCTAGTAGAAGAAAGGGGTTGTAAGGTATCTTTTATGGATAAGATTATATTGAGTGTGAAAGGTGACTGATTTTTTGTGTGGATGGAGAAGAACATACGTATCAATTACATGTTTACTAGGATTGTGAAGCTAGTAGTTAAATTCTACTGCACACATATAGCTGCGTGCATCTTATACTACTTGGCCATGCATCTCAAGAGGGTACACATGGATATGAAGTTTGAAGCTGGGCGACTACAATTATATGAATTTCAGAGATATTGATCTTTGGAAGCTTTATAGAATATCTTTGTATTTTGCTATTGTTAGTAGGTTGCTAAAGATTAGCTATGTGCTCAATATATAACCTCTTTTAGACTTTTCAAATTGCGTCGTTTCGCTAAGGATTAGCTATGCGCTCAATATATAACCTCTTTTAGACTTTTCAAATTGTGTCATTTCAATTTGCCCTTCAAAGTATTTATCTTTTTGATATATTTTTTGTGTATAGGCTATGGAGGCATACATGCCATAAATATGAGGGAGATGATATTCATAATGATATATGTTTCATTTCATATGGTTTTGGGTGATTATTTAATTGGTAACATGACAGTTTTAACAGTCAAATGATAAAAATAGAAAAGTTTAGGGATATAATGATAGATATTTTGAAATATACGAATAGAAATAGGCTTGAAAAGGACATTCACAAACAATTAAAAGGTCATATGCGTTTACAGTATGAAGTAGCTACACTAAGTCAGCTGCCATTAATGACCTTCCTATCTCAATTCCCTGCAAGGTATTACAAAAACAATCACATAATCCATAATCCATAATCCATATTATTGGGGTTTGGTCTTAACAAGCGAACTTCTATGTTGTAGAAATCCCAAGAGTTATATTTGTCATATATTGAGAAGGTTTTTCTTTTCAAATGTTGCTCTTTAGAATTTATTAATAAAAAATGTTTATCCTTATTGTATTTGAAATTTTTGGTGTATTTTGATACAAAATGGCTAGAATATTTATATGTAATTGGTAAAAAGCTGTCATTTCGACATTTCTTTTCTAAACTTGATATGCCACAAATAACAAACAAAAACACATGAGATTTTTTAGAGGGCCGGTTATTTCAAATTTAATATTATGAATAAGGACATTTCTGAATTTAGAAACTCTACAATTTTAATCTTTTAGGTTATGAGTCTCCATGGGAATTCTTTCTCCAAGGAGAAGTGATATTGGAATGTGGAAATATTGTAGATCAATTATATTTTATCTGTCATGGACTCATGGTGTTTTGGTATGATTTCTACCTTTAAAGTTTGTGATGCTAATATAAAATTTATGTGTTTGGTATCAGACATAAACACATGACTACCACGTATTAGAGATACAACCGGAATGGTAAGACTTTGTTTGTCATGGTATATAATTTTTACTTTTCAAAATTTAAGATACCACTCCCTTCATTTTTAAATATAAGACCGTGTCATACAAATGAGTCTTATATTTAAAAACGGAAGAAGTAATAAATTTATATGGTTAATATCAAAGATTAGTATCACCAATTGGTATCATACTATAAGTACTATAAATTAGTATGAAACTACATAAGTACCACCAATTGGTATCAAAGATCCAACCATATATATTTCTATTTGTTTGTGTTGAATGGCCAAACTTTGTTTGGATGCAGGAAGGAGTAGCCCTAGTGAAAATGGATATCAAGAGACTACGTCATTTTTAGAGGTTCATTTGGGCATTTATTTATAGTATGCAACATTCCCCAACCATATATTGTCCTAAAAACTGTGTAGGCTTTTGTGGCTTGAAAAGCAATCATTTATAGATATACCTAATATATACTTCTGGGAGGAAATTACTAAACAACATTCTTGAGGTAAATGAATAATTAAATACTTAATATTTTTATATGGCACCCCCTTTTAGATTGAAATTTAGTAGGTATAATTGTTCATGAATTATATGAAAACTCTCTATATTATAGTTAACACTTACATGAAAATATTGATTTACAATTATTGACGATAACAGACGACTATATATTATATAATTTTTAGGAAAAATACTCTAGTGGAGGTAAGCAATTGGAGTCAGATATTACATCTCATATTGGAAAGCAAGAAGCTAAACTTGCTCTAAATGTCCATTTAATGGAGATATGAATCATTACGAAAGGATTGATTTGAGCTGGACTTGGAGCTAATCCAAATAAGACAAATTATGATGAGCGGTCCCCGTTGGCAAGTACCTTAACATTTATTATAATGTTTTAATCATCTAAATGATGGGTCTAACATTTCAAGTAGGGTTTACCTTCCTTAAAGTAACTATCAATTGGTATGAAAGATAAAATGAAAGGGGGTTTTATAGGACTAAATTAAATATTTAAGTCTTAGGATTATGATGGGATGAAGTATGTCTCTATAACACTAAGCATATATAACTATTTTGAAATATAAAATAGATATTATTTTTTTAGGGCATTAACTTTCATTTCTTTTTACACCGTGGATCCCACATCTTCTCATTTTATATTATTTTAATATATTTTTAGAAAAGTTAAAATACATATTTAGCAATGAATTTATTTTCGCATTTATACAATTATTTTTCATAAAAGTATTTACAAAATAAATATGAGCATTTACATAAGTATTTACATTAATGTCCTTACTTGATTTTTCTATAAGAGCATTTACAAGAATTTAGAGAGTTAAAAAATTTTGGTTGCTCATATATGTCCGGTAAATACCTATATTTGTTTTTCCACTAACAAAAGTTTTTTTTTATCTAATGGGTGGAATAATATTTTTTTACAAAAAAATATATGAAAAACCATAATTTTTTAAATCCCCTTATTTGTTTTGTAAATGCTCATATTTTTCTTATAAATATTCTTATTAAAAATAAAGTAAGGCCATTAATATAAATATTCTTAATACAAAATGCTTATATTTGTTTTGTAAACGCTCTTATAAAAACTAACTGTGTTGTGAGCCCTTATGGATATAGTTCATTGCTAAGCTTGCACATTGATATGTATAAATATATGTTAAAATAATAAAATGAGAAGACTGATGAGACCTATCTTACAGAGTGTAACAAAAGTAAAGTTAATTATGGTTAACGGCATTGCTATAAATACTCCCAAAAAATTTATATTGTCTATTTTTGCATCCTTGAATAATTAGTTATGCTGTGTGCCCGTAGAAAATAGCTATTCACTAAATTTGCATATTAACCTTTTAAAAAATATCACATGAAATTTGAAATAGTCTATATATAATCATTGATATTTAATACTACAATAAAATTTACACAACAGATAGACGTTATTTATATAGATAACGCATTGCATTTTTGCAATATAGATTCATCACGCGTGGTTAAAATAATGGATTAAGGAGAAGAATGCCAATAAACTCTTCCCAAAAGTGTGTTAAGCAGCATATAGGTAAAAAATACTTATAAACATTTATAACGTGAGCGAAAATAATAACACCATTAGATTTAACCTAACAATTTTACTTTCTGCAGTGGGGGCGCCCGCGCGCCCGCACACAACAATGTTAAGTCAATTTTAACCTTTTTTCTCTAATTTTAAATATTCACGTGTACTTTTGCACATTTAAAATTTATATGATGTTGGATGCATTTTTTTGTAAAAGCTTATAGGTATTTTTGCACATTTACTTTAAAATAATTAAATGATCAATAACCTTATAGCCCATTAACATGAATGCTTCTCCACGAGTAGGAGGTCAAAAAAGGATCTTACTTGTAACTTGAAGGATCTTACTTGTAACCTCTTATGGTTGATGCTTTTCTCTTGAAAAATTTGAGTCAGTCTCCACTGAAATCACCTCTGTTTAATCTCTGTTTAAATCCTCCTAAGCAAGTGCTTTAATTTTACTCTTTCAGTATCACTAACTCCTATACAAAACTGGGGTAACAAAGTTATAAGAGCCAACGGTGTCGTTAGAATAAAGTGAATGATTTAATTAAGAAATAGACATAACAAGTACCAAATTAAAAGTTGATGAAAAATATATGCAGGAGGTTACAAGCTAGGCTCCGTACCGCCTGTAATCTCATATCTTAGTGCTTTTCCCTTTAATTAAAAATAAAAATCCAAAATGTTATTAATAAGTGGAAAACAGGCTTGGATACGCGTGTGAATGTGTGATGGGCGTACTTACCGAAGCACATTAATTAGGGAGTTGGACCATAACGCAGTGGGTAAGTCTCTTTCGGTGCGCACTGCTCTTCATCCAAATCCCCCCACACTCCCACTGTATACTATCGTCATCGAGTGTGTTTGGTTCAGCGATTGAGCCTCCAGATCGTGGGTTTCGCGCAGAAGCAAAGCAAATGAGAAAAAGAAAGTGTTTGTATCAGCGATGTGGTTCCCCGTGAATAGTAATCAATTTGATCAAATCGCAGAAGCAATAAATTCATTGCTTTTCTCACCGATTCACTGTTTATGGCTACTGTTCACTTATTTATTTATTTTTCATGATCTAATTTACTCCTTCTAGTCTTAATTATAAGACCCAGTTAACTTTTTAAAAAATCATAAGAAAGCTAATTACCTTATTTTAATATATTAAACTTTATCATTTTTTTAAACTACTTTTTTTTACTTATGAATTAATATATAATATGATAAAATATAACATATGATATAATTAAGTAACCTATTTTACTTCTTTCACTTCTCTAAAAAAATTTAATTGGGTCTTATAATTAGGACCGAATGTACTATAAATATTATACTATATTTACATGTAATAAGACTCCCTCCAGTCCTAATTATAATACCTATTTGATTTTTTTGGAGAGATTAAGTAAGTCAAAAGAGGCAACTAGGTCTTATAATTAGGATCAAATGAAGTATAAATATCACACATCCTTTACATGTAATAAGGCTCCCTCTGGTCCTAATTATAAGACCCAGTTGATTTTTTTGGAGAGATTAAGGAAGCCAAAAAAGTCAACTAGGTCTTCTAATTAAGATCGGAAGTAGTATAAATATCACACTATATTTATAAAATTTATAAGACCCATCAAAAGTTGTTTTTATAAAATTTCAACCATACAAGTTTTATTGTTTCATAAGTAACTTATAAGTAACTTTTACAATCTTTATTCCAAACACAAATCAAATTACACAATTTTACTTTTACCCAATCTTACTTTAACTCAATCTTACTTTTCCAAAAGTACCGATTACAATCTTTAATCCAAGCACACCCATCATCATACAATACAACACGCTCCTTGTTACATTTATTTATTTATTTCTAAAAAATCTTTTTGTATTTACTCATTGTGCAACTCGTGGAGCTAGCTAGCACCCCAAAAAAAAAAAAACAGTTCAAGATTTAAATATGTTTCCTATCATGAATTTCATATTTACAAACCAATATTGATTTTTTTTAAAAAAATATTTTAGACAATCTGACAATGAAATATAAAGGAAAAATTTCAAAAAAGGATAAGGGAAATATGAAAATGATAATTTAGAGCATTAAGATTCATAAATGATAAATTGTTTTTTTAACATTTTTTACGTAATTACGAAAATGTCACTGAATTTTTAATAACACAAATATCTTAATTCACAACATGAGTATCTCAATTAACAACAATAAAAGCATTTAAATACTACGTATTTACGCTGTGAATTGTTTATACTGTTATTGTTAATTGAGATACTCGTGTTATGAATTAAGATACTTATGTTATTAAAAATTCAGCGATATTTTTGTAATTACCCAAGAAATACAAAAAGACTAATTTATTATTTCCGAATTTTGATGCTCTTAATTGTCATTTTCATATTTCACTTGTGGTTTTTGGGATTTTCCCAATATAAAATCTAAGAAAAATTATTTTTAAACTTGAAAAGTAAACATGTGTAAAAACATCATTACCAGAGTTTTTTGCAAAAACAGGTAGAAGAAGAAAAGGGTGTGAGGGGCGATACGGAGCATTATTCATGAAGCATGGAAGGAGAGGCCTACCTATCTGCCTTGGGAATGCGTGGCTTCTTCGGCTTTAATGGCATTCAATGCTCTCTCAACTGCCTCCCCCAACCCTTCACCCTTACATACAATTCAACCTCTCTTTTATTTACCTACTTGCCCCCCACTCCTCCTTCTGTACTCACCATCATCTTCTTCTTCTTCAAGCCATCACTGCTCAAGCATGGAGAAAAGTAGCGTAGTTGCAGCCCCTGTGCCTGTTGCTGTTAGAGCTAAGGACGAACATGAAAGCTCTTCTGCCCTTCGCACTTATGAGACCTTCCTTCGTCTCCTTCCCATAGGTCTCTCTGTTGCGGCTCTTGTCCTCATGCTTAACAACTCCCAAGCCAACGACTATGGCTCTATTGGTTACACTGATCTTGGCGCCTTCAGGTTCCTTCATCTTCTCTTTCTCTATTCCAAGTCAACGACTGTTGACTATGGCTCTCTTCTCTGTTTTGATTTTATCTTCCTCCATGATCTTCAATTTCAGATCTTACATGTCACTCCCATCTTTCACAATGTCTGCATGATACTTTACATTAGTATTAGTATTCAACATGTAGTACCACAAATATTATGCAGATTCGCTTGGTATATTAGGTTTTCACTTCTCTAGTCTTTGTGAAATACCAGTCGTAAGAAACTGCAACCATTGTAACATGGGGTTTTGCTTGCTTTGGAGACAAAAAAAATCAATTAGTCAGGACTCAACACGGAAATAACACAAAAGCCTCTGGCAGTACTACACATAGAATCTTAATTTTTTTTGGGAAATATGCTATGGTGATGAAACAAGCTTCTTACTTTGGCATGGCGTAGGTATTTGGTGCATGCAAATGGCATATGTGCAGGTTACTCACTCCTTTCAGCAGCCATCGTTGCTATGCCTCGCCCTTCCACCATGACCCGAGCTTGGACTTTATTTTTGCTTGACCAGGTCATTTCATCTCTTTTTTTGCCTCTCTTCTTACTTTGATATCAATATCTTTCAGTTTTCACCATATGAAGGAACTAAAGCAGAGAATTTGCCAACTGGCCACACCTGATGTGTTCAATACTTGAAATTGCATTTGAATACTGTATTCTGTTCCCCACACACACATATCAAAATTTATACTTCTCAGGAAGGAATAAACTTATCAAGAAAGGTGTATAAAATAGTGAACTTGCACGTGTTGGTGTAGGTTCTTACTTACATAATTCTGGGTGCTGGGTCGGTGTCAACAGAGGCTCTGTACTTGGCGGAGAAGGGGAACTCTGCCACAATGTGGAGCTCTGCTTGTGGGTATTTTGGCAGGTTTTGTCACAAGACCACGGCATCCGTCGCCATCACCTTCTTAGCTGTGGTATGCTATGTGCTACTTTCCGTCATCTCCTCCTACAAACTCTTCAGCAAGTTTGATGCTCCGGCGACCAACCCTACTGCCACCACCACCAAAGCCATTGACATCCCTGCATTCCCTGCTTGATACAGCACTTGTGCAGAGGTACTTGAGAATCTGAGTGTCTCGTCCAGCTGATCTTTAGTACTATAAGACTTGTGTTAGCAATGAACAGATATTTCCACTTCAGTATAATATAAGCTACTCTTAAATACCATGCTTCTGGTGCAAGAAAAAAAGAAAGAGAAAAATACCTTGCTTCTGCTACTTGCCATAAATAAGATACCACCGTCCTCTAGTTCTCAAGATCAAGATTGTCTTACTGACTATAAAATGGTGATTTTAATGTTGTGTTTGATATTATTGGGTCATATTTAAACAATCATAGCCCCTTTCTGATTTTATTTTGTAAGTTAGATTCACACAACATACGTTATTCCTCTAATGAACATAAGCTTTCATGATGTTAAAGTCAGGACCATTATGGCATTATTCCTGTGACAAACGCAAGTTAGCCAGTGATGTTGAAGACAATCAATCGGACAGTGATCCGTTCAAGAAAAATAGGCACTAAACAATCAAACACATAAATATTCATCCAGTAATAAACCAGTTAGGGATTAAAGATGAGGAATTTAAGCGCAACAGCACACACGCACACGCATATTTCAATTTGTTTGAGATCACAAAGTACAATGATCCATATTCAATCCTGGACTGAGATTTCAACTAATTCTAATAGAGATACAGAGACCACTAAGATCAGACCCTCTATTTTATTCGCTGTCCATTGAAATTAAATTAGACTAGACATTGTATGATTACATAAAGTCAAAATCAGAAAGGAGAGGGGTACAAGAACATGGTAAAGAAACGGAAGTATAAAATCTAATATCACAATCAGGGGCCAGCGGCTGCATGAGGCTGAACCCAAAAGATATTATGCAAATGGATAGAGGATAAAAAACTACCATCGAATATATCCTGTAAGAATAGACATCCATTAATATACATAGAGGTTTTATTAGACGAACCAAACAACTGTAATTAACTATAGATTTCACCTGAGAAGCGAATAAAACAGAATTGAAAAGATAAGAGGCAGCTAACCCGATCTTGAGCCGGGTCTGTGGCTCGCCGGTGGAATAGCTAGCCAAATAGAAAGATCGAGTGACAATGCAAACAACTCCAAGCGCAGAACAAATGCAGGGATGCTTCAGCCCACCGAGACTCATTAGCAGGAGGAACATAGGCAAAAAAATATCTTTGGAATGCGACAGAAATGAGACCTGAACGCAGTTGAAGAGCCTAGCACCTTTGTTTTCGGATTCTGAAGCATAAAGGGTGGGGATAATACACTATATACCTGCAAAGAATTTGAAAATACCTTGTGAGCTAATTACCATTCAAAAATTGGGAAACTAACAGGGAATTAATAGAATGGAAAGATACATACTTCTTGCGGGCTTTGCCCACTTGAAAAGCCATGTAGAAATTGAGAAAGCAGTAGAGAATGAGGACGATGACCACATAGCCATATTCTTTAGGAAGCAACTCCACTGCGTTAGCCATTTTTCGGTCGGAAGGAAGGTGGTGGAAGATTCTTAAACGAATTAGTGAATTACACAAGAAAGAAAATTGTGGGAGAATGAAAGGAATGGTTATACTATACCTCCTTATGTATATATATTATATACACAAACACGCAAAATCATACTTTTTTTACTCCTTTTTTTTTTTTCCAGAAACAATACTCCTCCCATCATTTTTTATAAATAACTTTTTTTTAGGTTGTGCAAAATGAACTTGTGATTAATTTAATTAAAAATAATAAATATGTAAAAAATGTTATATTTCTCCTAAATGCATCCTTATGTATAAAAAGAGCATAGAAAAGAGAATAAGTAAATAATATGATAGCAAACAAGTATAAAAATATGTTGCAGGCAAAAGTACAGATTTAAGAATACGAAAAATAAAGTGTAATAAATGATTAAACATAAAAGGGAAAAAAATTATACTCTCATCTAGACAGTCCAAATGAGACAAGATAGACACCAAAACTGGTTTCCTGGGCAAATTTATTAAAATAATATAAACAGTAAAAAAAAAACCAAAATGCTACACTTTTATAAATATATACTACAAGTAAACTCGCCCTCCAAGAAGGCAAGTTTAAAACTTGCACTTCACTCTGGCGAGTTCTGTGAAATAGAGAGGGGAGAGAGTGAGAATGAAATGAAACTCGCCCTCCGCGAGGACGAGTTCCATTTGATTCAAAAATATTGAATCAAATGGAACTCGCCCTCCCAGAGGGCGAGTTCCATTTGATTCAGTTGAATTAAATGAATACTCGCCCCCGGGGGCGAG
>JBAGKO010000011.1:10791205-10805147 GCA_037177275.1 Acacia concinna | reverse complement strand
CCCTTTCTAACCATATTTTTAACACTTAGTTAACTTAGGGAATTCAAAATTAAGGCTCCTTGATAAGAGAACGATCCTGAGTTAATTGCACTACACTACATTTTAATTCATGGTAAAATTTTGTATTTGACCCCAAGACGACTAACGTTGTGTCAAATCAGCTTCTTCGCCATTATTATCTCCAGATCTTTGAACAAAGGGACAAAGCTCATGTTGGGGAGAGATAGAGAACAATATCCGAGCAAAGGAAATGAGATTGGTTAGAAAAGAAAAAAATAGAAAGAGTGGGGTAGTGGGAGATTTTGAAAAAAGAAGATACCCTTATAAATGAAAAGAAAGGATGGGGGTAAAAAAGACGTAGGGAGACCAAAAAACTATGAGAAGACCAGAAAACATACAGGATGCCACGACTTATGAAGAGATGATGAAGGTGTAAAGGCGGATTGGAGTTTGTGATGTCTAATAGGGAAAGCTATTTAAAATCCCAAGGCACAAGATGAAGAAGTTGAGGAAGAGGATAGAGATCGAAAGAAAGGGTTTTAAGGAAATGAAGAGGAGGGTAAAGCATGAGAGAGGAAAGAGACAGGGAAAAATTAGTAACAGAGGGATGATTTTTTTGTCTGTACTTGGAGTTGATTGTTTTACGGTAAGTTTGAATTTGAGTGGGAAAGAAAAGAATTGAGAGCTAGCGTGGTCAGCTTGCACGAAGCCAGATGTGAGCCGCTTGAGAAAATGGCTTGTGAACAGTAACTCTTATGACTTAGAAAAGGAACTACATTTAATATAAGATTGATTATATATTAGGTTATGCGTCCTAATTAGAGATTTAAAATTTCGGTCAAAATAACATTTATATCCCTTAATTTTAATGAAAAATAGGATCTATTATTTTTTTTTTTAGAAAAGTAGGATAGATTAATTCATTAAAAGTAGGAATATATATAATTTTTTTATATTAGGAGTATATATAATTGAAAATAGTGAATTCTTATGTACTTTGTGAGTTTGGATGGGAAGAAAAGTGAGGAGAAAGTGGGAGAAAATGAATACTAAGTTTCAAAATTTTTATAAATAGTAAAAAAACTTGCCATTTTTGGAAGTTTTCTCTCCTAATTTTCACTCCCCTCAAATTTTCTCTCCATCCAAACATAATGTTTCAAAAATATTTTAAAATGAGATTTTTCCTTTTAGTAAAATAATAATTATGGATTATAATCAAAATATACATAATATCTTGGATTTAAAATTTAAAATGGAGTTATAAAATTTTGAATAAAAATACAAATATAGAAATATAATGATAAATTTTCACGTAGATTGACTGTCATAATAGATTCCAATTTGTTCTAATAAATTTTTTTATATAGCTGAATATTGTACATAAAAAGAATATTGCCTATAATTAATGTTTAAAAAGAAAAAAATGAAAATAACAATAAAGGAAGTCCTACAGTACTTATTAATGAATTAATAGAGCAAATAATAAAGTTATGTTTTCTAGTTTCTTATTTTAATAATTATGGGATATGATTTAATTTGATTGAAATTTTAAATCCCTAATCAAGACATATAACTTGATATATAATTTGTTAAGTTCATTGACTTAAATTAGAATTTGGATAATTCAACCATTTTTATATGGAGATTATTTTATATATGTATGATAAATAAATAATATGAAAGAATAATAAGGGGAAAATGAGTCAAAATGCAATCTTTATCTAGTTAAAGTCAACTGAAACCAGGGATTTTATATATGGCCTTATGTACAGGGACAAAGGAAGTATGTGTGAAACATAAGAATATACTGCTGTATCAATATTCAATACTTCTTGGAAATCATGAAAATTATTGCTCCCTGATTCAAACGGATGTCTCCGATCTGTGTCTCTTCACCGTCCTTTTTGATTCTTTGGTTAAAATGACTTCCAATTGACTTTAAGTCAACGTCTCCTTAATCCTTACGCCAAATTCAGAAAAAGTAATAAAGACAGTTACTTTAAAATAACAATGTTAACATGCAAAACGAAAAATAACAATAGAAATTAAGAATTGAAACCTTTAGGGTGCCCTATAAAAACTTGATAACCTGGAGAGGTTACCTATGCAACAAACCAGATAAACCCATTAACTGACCCGTCCCCGTAACGTGACCGTCTATCTCCAATCTCCATTACGCTTTTACCATCACTTCTTGATCTTTGATTGATTGATTGGGGCCTTTAGATTTTGAGAATCCTCTTTTCTGCGAAACTGATTATTAGTTCCTTCAGAGGTAAGTTGTTTGTATCTGTACTTGTGTTTTGGAACTTCCCATTATATAAAGCATACAGGAGCTTTGAGTCGCCATATTGTGTGTTGTCTTCTCTGTTCATTGATTTCCTCTGAGCTAAGAAAGAAACTACAGTGTCCAAATGGAGAAGAAGACTCAGAGTGAAGAACCAGCCAGCTTGGTGGGAATAGTATTTTCTTGGTCTCTAAAGGATGTTCTCAACAATGATCTTTGCAAACACAAGGTTCCTTTCCTGTTTATTTTCTATTTTATCTATGTTACTAAGAACTCATTAACGTTGTTATTTTAAAAATACGATGTTTTTTTTGCTTTCTCTCTCAGGTGAGGAAGATTCCAGAGACATTCTCAACGATTACAGAATACAGGGAATCATTTATTCCTTCACTGATAGAGGAAACACACAGCGATCTTTCTTCAAGCTTGAAAGGAGTGTCTGGTGCTCCTATCTGTGAAATCATAACTGTAGAAACAGAAATAAAGTCCATGCTCTTCAAATCTTCGAGGGAGTATCATATTAGAGTGAGGCATCCTACTGATGAAGTGAAAGGCATTGCACCGTACGAACCTCAGGCAGGAGATCTTATCGCCCTCACAGACATTAGGCCAAAGGGCATAGATGACTTGAACAAAGACTACCATCTTGCCTATGTTCTTGGGACAAAAGATGACGGTTCTGGTAAGATTCCTTTACTGTCATCGAAGTTCATGGATTTGGAACCAGGTACGAGGATCAAGCACAATCAGAAGCTTTATGCTGTCTTCCTTCTAAACATGACTACCTATGTTCGTGTCTGGAAAGCCTTGAACTGGGAGGTTGAGGTATCTAACCTGAACATCATTCAGAAAGTGCTACGTGCCGATTCAACTGTAAGAACCACTGATTCACTTTTCACATTTTCATCTTATTACCAGTTGTTACGTGACAATGTGGTTAGGTCAGTTGTTAGGAGTACTTTTGATCTGTTTAGGAGAGTAAGTAGGAGTGGGGATTAGTATTGATAACTCCCACTTGTTCAAAGCTAGGGTGTGGAATAAGAAGTCTCTCTTTACCTATACCAATTTGTCTTAGAACCAACTTTCGATCTTGAGACGTGTAGGTCCTGGGCCTACCAGGTTTACCGGTTGTAATGCTACTTACTTCGCTATCTGTATTTTTTTTGGGCAATCTTAGTTTATCTATCTATCAAGGATAAGTTTATATTAAGTAAAGCCAAATGCTAATAAATGCTTGCTCTGTGTATTACAGAATGGAGGAAACTGTAACATTTGCTGTTCTGGCGAAAATCTCAATGTGCATTCTACTACACAGAGCATAATCAGATCTCAGAATCTAAATGAGTCACAGAAAGATGCCGTTGTAAGCTGTGTGGCTTTGAGGGAATGTTCACATAAGAGCACTGTCAAACTCATATGGGGCCCACCAGGGACTGGCAAAACAAAGACAGTTGCTTCCTTGTTATTTTCTCTGTTCAGACTAAAAACCAGAACTCTGACATGTGCTCCAACCAACACAGCAGTGTTGGAAGTAGCAGATCGGTTGCAGAGGATAGTAAGAGATTCTCTCAAGTATGACACCTATGGGTTTGGTTGCATTGTGCTTTTTGGCAACAGCTCTCGTATGAAGGTTGAAGGTTATCAGGGTCTTCGAGATGTCTTTCTCGATAATCGCGTCGAAAAGCTTTTGAGGTGTTTCGCCCCACTTACTGGATGGAAACATTGCTTGGAATCAATGACCAAGTTGCTTGAAGACCCTCAAGCACAATATTGTTTATATATTATCAGTGAAAATGATGATGAGGAGGAGGAAGATGATCTTATGTCATTAGAAGAATTTGCAAAGGGAAAAATCAGCAGTATTGAAGAGTTATGTCGCCTACACAATCTAATAAAGGAGGAGGAAGAAGAAGAAGATGGTGGTGGTCCTCTTACATTAGAGCAATTTGTGAAAGACTACCATAATGATATTGAAGAGCAATACATTTCCTACATTCTTGACAAAAGAAATGAAGTGATTACATTAGAGCAATTTGTGAAGAGGAGATTCAATTCCATTAAGGAGGAGCTCCAGTTCTGCATGAAAACCCTGTACACACACTTACCAACATCATTAATTTCACTTGAGGTGGTGAAGAGCATGTTAAGAGCTTTGGATTTGCTAAAGTCTATGGAAACATTCTTGCGTCGAGCCAACTTCAGCAGTGACCTGGCTGACATTAAAGTTGGAGAAAGCGTTGATAATATCTTTGGAAGCTCAAACTCTGCCAGACAAGAGTGTCTTGGCATACTAAGGTCACTTTCTGAATCAGTTTCTCTTCCAAACATTACGGAAAGATATGTATTAGCAAATTTTTGCTTGTCCAATGCATGCCTGGTTTTCTGCACAACATCAAGTTCTACAAGATTGTACGCAGAAGGAATGGCTCCTCTGAAACTTCTAGTAATTGATGAGGCAGCCCAGCTCAAAGAATGTGAATCAGCCGTTCCTATGCAAGTTCCAGGTCTGAAGCATGCTATTCTAATAGGTGATGAGAGGCAGCTCCCGGCACTGGTTAAAAGCGAGGTGCTTGAGCATTCTTCATATTTTTTTAATGATTTTGATTATGGAACCACTTTACTGATGAATTTATGAAACTTGTGATTTAGATTTCTAAAGAGGCTGAATTTGGGAGAAGCTTGTTTGAGAGGCTGGTGTTGTTAGGATATGAGAAGCATTTGCTCAATGTCCAGTACAGAATGCATCCATCAATCAGCTTATTTCCCAACAGAGAATTCTATTGTGGGAAACTTTCTGATGCCCCAAATGTGAGAATGGAGAGCTACAATCCACGTTTTCTTAAAGGAGAAATGTATGGGGCCTATTCTTTTATCAACATAGCCAAGGGAAAAGAGCAATCTGGTCGACGGGGCTTTAGTTTTAAGAACACTGTTGAGGCCTCTGTTATCTCACAAATCATTCAGAACCTTCACAAAGGTCCCTCTTTTATCTTTCTTATTCTCACGCGTGTTGAAGGTTCCTAAATAAGAAGACTTCATATTCATGATACTGTTTTTTGTTTTTGCTGCAGAATTTCTCAAAACAGGAAGAAAAGTCAGCGTGGGAGTCATAGCTCCATATAATGCTCAGGTTTATGAGATTCAGGAGAAAGTTAAAGAGTATACTTCAGTTTCTGATCGAAACTTCCGTGTCAGTGTACGTTCTGTTGATGGCTTCCAAGGTGGTGAAGAAGACATCATAATAATCTCCACAGTAAGGTCAAATGGAATCGGGAAAGTCGGTTTTCTCAGTGATTTAAGAAGAGCAAATGTGGCACTGACTCGTGCTAGGTACGTAACTAAAGAACTTGTATCTCACACACACACAAATACACACAGTTGATTTGAAGTTAAGTTCATAAATTTTGCTGCAGGCATTGTTTGTGGATAGTGGGGAATGCAACAACCCTACTGAAAAGTGATTCTATTTGGAGGAAAATTGTGGTCGATGCTAAGAATAGAGAGTGCTTGCATAATGCTGATGATGATGAAGACTTGGCTCAAGCCATTGAGGATGCCTTGCTTGAACTAGAACTGATTGATGAACCAGAGTCAATGTTTACGAAACTGACCATAGGGAACAACAAATCACTGTCTACTACTACTTCTACATCTTCTTCTAGGTACGTGCATGTTGAACTTAGCCACAACTTGATTATAGGGTTTGAAGAATTGTGATCCATATTTTGTGGCCTTATTTATTTATTTATTGGCTAAATATTTTGTGGCGTTATTGATTAATTTGAAGGAACTAATGTAGATATAATTTGGATGCAGAGGCTCTTTCTTCGGCAGAGGCAGAGGCAGAGGCAGAGGCAGAGGAGAGCCACGGACACTGAAGTGGTGAATAGCAAGCAACCTTAAGGCCTGTTGGGCATACGGTGTATTGGAGAAAAGCCCCATAGCATGACATTTGATAGGACGGATTGTTCAAGGTTTGATGATGTTTTACTATAATGCTGTGTTTAGGCTCGCAACTACGAGAAACGTGTCATGTTGGGTAACATTATCTCATATTTGGTTATATATATGGGTGTGTGTGTCACTGTCCCCTCCAGAGAATTTTTAGTCCTATTTATAATAAATAATCATTTCTTGTCCACAGCATTTATTAATTTTTTTACTTTTATTAAAAATGAGGTATTTATTAATGAGATTAATTATAACAAGTCACGATGATTATTAAATAAGAGCATTTTATTTGGAAACAAATTATATTTATAATATATTTATTGATTATTGATTCTAACTAGTGTTAACGGTATTCGTCCATCATAAGCTGGTTACCGGATGTTACAATGAAAATAATTTTTGACAAAAAATAAGTTAATAATTTTTTTTTTTGGAAAATTTCAGAAAAATGTTACAAAAAGTATAAATCTTAAATCAATGATTTTCTGGTGAATTGAGTTGTAAATTGTTAATCAAGTGTAGCTAATGATCATATCTAAACTATGCTAGGAAATAAAACTTATTTCGGATTTTGATATTTTAAAGGTTTCTTTTTTGGTTGAAAATTTCCCTTTTTGCCAACTGAAAAGATATTATATAAAAGTAAATTAAACAATAAGTACAAATTTTAAATGAATATAATTGAATCTGCCCTTTCCAATACTAAATTTAATTTGAATTTTGAAATACAGAAAAATAACATATGCCACTCTGTCACCTTTTGTTTCGAATTGTAGAAATATGTTTAAAAGACCTTTTTTTTTTTATATAATGTTTAAAAGACCTTTTTTTAATAAAGAAAAAAACATTTTTTATGTTTTTCCAAATAAACACTAAAAACTTTATTGTACTTTTTAGGTCAAAATAAAATTAAGTTTTATAGATAAAAAGACAATAGTGCCCTTACTTTATTTGTTTTGTAAATTGTCTTATTTATCTTATAAATTCTGATATTAATCTTGTTAATTTTTATATTTGTCCTGCAATTGGCCAAAATCTTTTGAATTTCTTAGGTTCTTTTGAAACCCTTTATTTATCTTATAAATGTCTTTATTTGTCTTGTAAATATTCATATTTGTTTCATGAATTTCTATATTTATCTTGTAAATGACAAAAAGTTTTTAATTCTCTAAGTTTTTTCAAATCCCTTATTTTTTATCTTTATTTGTATTTTAAATGCTCTTCTGGAAAAAAAAAATAAAAGAAGGGTATCATTGATTTTTCACCCACAAAACTTAATTTCATTATGATTTAAGGGGTGCAGTGAAGTTTCATAAGTTTTTTGGAATTGATTGAAATTATTTCACATCCTTGGAGGTTAAATGAAGTTTTTCCTTAAAAAAAAACTCGTAAAATATCCATAAACTTACAGTTAAGGTGCAAGTCGCATCCCCATCACATTGATTTTTTCTAAGTCAAATTCATAAGTAATTTAAAAAAAAAAAAAACAGTATTCTTCATCTTCTCCGCTCCCTTCCCACGCCACCAGCAATTTTCCCTTCCTTCATGTTCCAACGAAGGAAGAGGTAGATACAAATCTTATTTGACATCGCCCTGTTGTTGCCTTGACATATCACTTGTAATTTGATCTTTCTTTTCCTTCTCCGATGCAAATCTAAAACAGAACCTATCTTTAGCTTTTGCTATCCCAAACAAGCTTTCTAAATGAAATAGAACATAGTTGATTTCTCAGTAAGAGTTCAAATTCAACAAAGCCACGACCTTAACAAGGATTATAATTCTGAGTTTGGTAATACTTATTGTAAATACATGGACATAGGAAGTTGCAGCCAAACACCGGCACCAGAAGAGGAACCCACCAACAACCACCCCTACCACCAAACCAAGGCCCTATAAAAACCTCCTCTCCAGCCATCAAGAGTCGTTTTGTATCTCCAGCTTATGCTTTTTAAACCACAAAAAGATGCATGGGGATTCAGGTTCAACAATATGATTCCTTGTTTTGTACTAATCCTTCTTTGACCTGTCAATTTTCCAAGATGAACGACTTGGATTTCCCTTTTTATTAGTCTGACCCCAGCTCTGAACTTCCAATACCATCCAAGCAATGGCGAAATCTCCATTGCATAGTAGTGACGGACACAGTAGATTACCAAAAAATCTAATAAGCTGTCATATGGGAATTTTCCCATCGCTAAGTTTCTTCCAATTCAACAATGTTGTGACTTGAATAGGGAAAAGTATCTTTCATTAATCAATATCTAAATATATATACAAGTTTTTTTTTTGCCGACACTAAATATATATACAAGTTAGACTAAGCTAGTGTGGGTCAAACAATATGTAGTACAACAATGCAACTAATATACAACTCAACAATTGCAATGTAACTTGTTATAAATTAACAATTAACTAATCAGGTTAAGTAGCAAATCTGCCCTGGAAGTATTCGCAGAGAAGCAATGTTGCCCTGGAAGTTTTTTTTGTCTCAAGGTCGCCCTAGAAGTTTAAAAATGTAGCAATTTTACCCCTCCATTAAACTAAAGTTAAGTTTAACCGTTAAATTTGACTTTTTTTATTTTTAAGGCTTACGTGGATGATGACTTAGTTAAGGTTTTAGCCCAAGTGGCGTGGCATTGGATAAAAAGAAAAAAAAATTCAACATCTACCTACAATGATGACTTGTATAATGATGATTTTAATTTAGTGCCGAAGAAAATAAAGTTCTTGTCACGTGGCACAAGCAGACATGTGCATTCTTTCTCTAGCTATACCATGAATGGATATACCTTCTACACTGGAGATCAAGATGTTAGAAGCAAAATGTAAAATAGTAGGGTCACTGTTCTTGTTGGCACGATGTATTTATCAAGTGTAAAAGATAAGAATCATATATATACACGAATATATTGTACTTTAGCGTGGTTGAGTACATTTGGGAGTTGGACTACATAGGACTTCATCTTTTAGTCTTTGGGTATATGTGGGTTGACAATAAGATCGGATATACACAAGAGCCTTTCATTTTGGCCGCTCAAGCTAAATAAGTGTTATACGTTTCAGACCCTGCAAATAAAAGCTGGTCAATTCTTATACTTTCTAACAAAAGAAATGATGAGGATGTAGGAGGTGATAAATTCAGTGAGGATGATCCTTTTTAAGGGTTGCTATCTCTTGAAACACAAATCAATGAGGATGATGCTTTGTACATTAGGCATGACCACAATGAATGAATATGGATATCAAAGAAGGGGAACTTGATTTGCAAATTTGTTAAGAAAGCAATTGTAATTAAAAAAGGCATTATTATTAAGTCAAGGAAAAGAAAACGGGACACTTGATTATCTATATATATGTACTTAGCTTGCAATGTATATAACACATATATGTAATAACACCTCTACATTGTTCATTATTAATATATATGGGCGAGGATGTTTTGTATATATGCATGTATTATATACTCATTCAATTCATATTTCATCATTTGTGTACCTATGCGCGTATTCTGCTGTTGTTTTATTTCATATGAATGCAGGGGGCCGATTGAAAGTTTCCCTGTGGTGTACAAATTTTTTGGACATAATATATGGTAGTTGTTGTAAAAACCGTCGTATATCACAAAAGTACGTGACGGTAGTTTCAATTGTAACCGTCATATATAGGCTAAAATATATTATGGGTAAACTTAGAAAACAGTTATATATATGATAAATATATGGTGATTGTTTAACTATCATATATATATGGTGTTAAAATATATGGCGGTGGAAAACCGCTATATATGGGCCAAAATAACTGTCAAATATAGATAAATCTGTAATAGTTATCACTATTGGCCTTGTATTTAGCCCTATAAACTCATTTGCAACTTATGATCTTTTTCCCTAGTAGTGGAGAAGTAAGTTCCCAATATGATTTTGTTTAAGTGCTTTGATTTTTGCATGCATAACATATCTCCAAACATAATGCTTAATAGTTTGAGTAGTGTTAGGGTCAAAATTAGAAGAAATAGTAAGAGCAAAAGATTCATACGAAAAGGAAAGGGAAGAATAAGAAAGCACGGAAGATAGAGGATATTTGGGGTTACCTTCTTGTGATGATTGGACAGTTGAAGAGGATAGCGCACAATGATAGTCACGCAAATAAGAGGGAGGACGATGACAATTGGGTGTTGAACAAGGTGGGGAAAAGTAAGCAATTGAAGGTTGAAGGGAGAAACTAAAGGGATAGGGGAAGTATATTATCAAAAAAGGAGGGTAAAAGTTGGATAGTAGGTTCGGCTTAAACAAATTGTTATAAAGGGATAGGAAGCGAGAGGCGGAAAAGGGAACACAAGTTCTTGGAAAACAACATCCCAAGAGAGAAAGATTTGATTAGAAGATAAATCAAGTAAAGTAAAATCTTTAGAACCAGTGGGATAACCCAAAAAGACGTGTTTTCTAGCCCCAGGGTCAAATTTGACTTGTTGATTGGCCAATATAGAGGCAAAACAAAGAGAACCAAGAGTTAAAATATGAATGAGATGGTGTAGTAGTATATAATCATTCAAAAGGAGTTGGGTTATGAAAAATACGTGGAGGCAAGTGATTTATGATGTAAATAGCATGCATAACAACCAAAGACTAATAAAAATGGGAATGCTAGAGTGAAAAAGTAATGCTCATGATGCAATGAGAATATGTTGATGCTTGCGTTCAACTAAACCATTTTGTTGTGGTGTCTCAACACAGGAAGTGTGATGGAGAATCCCTTTTGAAGTAAAAAATTGAGGCATTGAAAATTATGGACCATTGTCAAGTCTGATGATCTTAATAGAAGTAGAAAATTGATTTTCAATTAGAGCTAAGAAAAATTTTAAATGAGTTCAAGTTTCAAATTTAGTGTTCATTAAAAATAGCCAACTGTATCAAGAATAGTCAATAACAATGGTTCAAAAAATAAAAAATAACAGTGGCCATGAATTGAGGGAACAAAAAATGGTCCCCAAATATCAACGTGTATTAAGTCAAAAATGTAATTATATGAACTTGTGCTTATAGGAAATGAAAGGTGTTTTTGTTTGGCAAAATGACAAGTATCACAATGTAGTGATAAAGGAGTATAATAAATGTCAATAACATTTTTATTCAATACAGAAAGTATGCTATTTGAACGATGACCCAAATGAAGGTGCTATAGAGTAAAGGTTGAAGTAGAAGTTATAACAACTGAATGAACCTAAGGTAGTAGAGATGGTAGCTCATTTGTGTGAAGAATATAAAGAACATTGTAGCAATTATTTGTACCAATCATCATTAAAGGATGGAGTAAGTGAATCTGACATGAACCAGGAGAGAAAGATAGAAAACAATTAGAAGAAATCGTCAATTGAGAGACAAAAATGATATTGAAAGTAAAGGATGGAAGGTTAAAAACATTAGTTAAAACTAGAGAGGAAGAAAGAGCAACCATTCCCAAAATGGAAGCAGTGGCATGAGAACCTGTAAGCAATCTAACATCAATGGGAGAAATAGATTTATAAGAAGTGAACAACTCTAAGGAACAACAAACATAGTCGGTAGCACCAAAATTAATGATTAAAGTGACTAATTTCTTAAGTGAATAGAATTACACATACTTGAGATAGAAAGAGAAGTAGTGGAAACATGATTGACGACTGAAGCTGGGGCAAAAGCAAAAGTCAAAGGGTTGAGAAGAGTGAGGAGACATTAAAATTGCTCAACAGTCAATTGGGGAAGAACAGATGCTATCAGAGAAGATTGAGAGGAGGAGTAAAGTTGTACAACAGTGGTGGTTTCTTGAACACTACCAAAAGCCTGAGAAGAAATATTATTCATCGAAGATGATGAACCTGAGGAACAAAATTTGAACTCAGGAGGGAAACCATGCTTGTGATAGCAAGAGGAATTATAATGTGGTTTATGTCCAGGAAAATTAGGATTAGTCTTTAAAAACTTAGCTAGCAACACCTTGGCATCAGTAGAAGAACCATAGAGCTCACGTTCATGTTGAAGAACGAGAGAAAAGACTTGATTCAAAGAAGGTAAAGGATCAATCAACAAAATTTGTGATTTCTCAAAGGTATATTGATTATTTAAGCCCTTCAAAAATTAAATAACATGTCTTCCTCTTGATGAGTAAGAGTACTAACCAAAGAACCATAATTGCAAGCCTTCAACATATGGATATTGGATCCATAGAATCTTCAATTGAGTATAGTATCACTGACATTCATGATTCCTTGCTTTAGACAATAGATCTTCTCCTAAAGATTCGCTATACAAAGGACATTTGACTAGGAAAATTGTTATTGAAGAGCACTTCAAATTTCAAATGTCGTGTTGAAGTAGAGGATGCTCTTAGCAATCAAAGATGAAAGAGACTTCGTGAGCCAATCCTAGACCAGATTGTTGCAACGTTCCTATGTTGGGAAAGAAGGATCAGTGACTAGCAGCAAAGGAATAGATCCGTCAACAAACTTCAACCTGTTCTTAGAAAGCAAAGCCATTCGTATTGCCCTAGCCTATCCATAGTAATTAGAACCATCTAGCTGTGGTGCAACCAATACTAAGGCGGGATTCTAGTTGGGATAAATGTAAAACGAACTAGAAGGATAAGCAAAAAGATTGGACCCCATGAGAGAGAGGGAAAGGCATAAAAGTTCATGCATCTCTAGATACCATGTGACTTGAAGAAGGTAAAGTATCTTTCATTAATCAATATCTGAATATATATACAAGTCAAACTAAGCTAGTATAGGTCAAACAATCTGTACAACAATGCAACTTATATACAACTCAGCAATTACAACAGAATTTGTTGTAACTTAACAATTAACTAATCTATATCTAAACTATAGTTGTCAATGGTGAACGAGATAACTATGAGGGATGGGAAAGCCATTGTGGGAGATTGAAGGATTGGCAACCAATGTGGGAAGCGAGTGAAGAAGATGAGGGATACTTTTCTAACTTGGAAATAATGTGATCTGGATGCCGCCTAGGCATGCCACATTAGCATTATGAGGTCAACAAATGTTTGATCGTTTGGACTATTAACTTGGGAGCAACTTTGCAAGGCCACAATATTGCTCTTTCACAAATATTTCTAAAGCGAATTTACACCATAACCCTAGATAAACCAATCTCTCACAAGTCACAATGATTTACCATTGGAACCTCGACCTAATACAAAGTAACTGACCCACCTCCATCACTTCCCATCACCTTTAAAATCAAGCCGTGTTCTTCTTTTGCATTAAATCTCCAAACACTAAACATGGCTCAGAAGAGGGTTTTGTTTCTATGTGGTGACTATGTCCCAGATGCTGAGTCACACACACACACACACACACACTACTTCTCGTTATAAATATGAGACCCAATTGATTTTTTGAAGAGTTAAGAAAGCTAAATAGATTGTTTTTATATTTATCATTTTTTCTGTAAACTAATTTGATTGACTTATAAACTAACGCATAATCCAAAAATATACTACAAATAATATTATTAAATAATATATTTAACTACTTTAATTTCTCTAAAAAAAATCAATTGGATTTTTTTTTGGCTTTCGCAAGGTATCCCCCAGTCCGGTAGGTTAAGGACTAATCCTCCACTCATTATGGGTTCCTCTATGGGAAGGACAGCTGGCCAGGAGATTTAACGTTGTTCCATACCTAAGACTAGAGATCGAACCCTA
>JBAGKO010000011.1:10776386-10787540 GCA_037177275.1 Acacia concinna | reverse complement strand
ACAACATGTTTTAACAATTCTGTACCAACATTTTTTAACAACGCCCAGGTGATAAGTATAAAAATTTTGGAACGGAGTTGTTAAAACCCTCTGTTAAAGTTGTCAATTTCCCCTGTGAAGTTGTCAATTTCAACTGCTCAGTTGTTACAATGCCCATGTAATATTTGTTAAAATATTGAAATGGAGTTGTTAAAACCTGCTATTAAAGTTGTTAATTTCCCCTTCGAAGTTGTTAATTTTTCACTTTCTACTTTGAGAGACTTTTGGATAAGAGATAAAATTGGGATGAGACTTTTTAGTAACGTTGAAACGGAGTTGCTAAAACTCGCTGTTAAAGTTGTTAATTTCCCCTGTGAAGTTGTTAATTTTTCACTTTCTACTTTGGGACTTTTGAGTAAAGGGCTAAAATTAATGGAACTTTTTAATAATTATGTTTGTTCCTTGAGACCTAGGTGCCATTTTCCCAAACAACAATGGTATTAGTGACATGCCAACAGTTAAAAGGAAGTATGACACATGAAACTATGTCTTTAACTAATTAACAAACTATACTTTTTTGTGCGTTTCACGAAAATTGTTTTCCTACAATTTTTTTTTATCATTTTCCTATAATTGGGATATTGTTACTTGGGCGTAGAATATCAAAATTTAGATAGCGTGATTAATGAAAGTGTGTGGAGAACGTGCTCAATAGGTGACGTCATAGTCTAAAAAAAACCATAAAATAGATCTTATACTTTTCGAGATGAGAGGACAACTATCAACTAAGTGTGTGTTTGTTACGGCGATTGGGCTCTAATTGAGGCCCAAATCGTGCTTTAGAGAACATGAAGCATGAGAGAGATGTTTGGAACAGCGATGGGTTTGACTCTGATTAAGGTGTAAACGTCCCTGAAACTAGAAGCAGCTGAGGTCTTGCTTTTGCTTCCAAATGGTAGGTGAGCTGCTTACAAAGAGACGCAACCTCATCGGGTGGGGCCTACTCCTAGCCCATTCCCGGGCAATACAAGTGTAAGTCCTCAATCCAACTGTCATGAATACACCATCACGCAACAACAAATTCAAAGATTTCGGTCACCTCAATTAATTGTCAATATATGATATCATATCAAACTTATATTTAATTATATCATTCACATATTATAAATATTGTGTTTCATTTTAAACTCCCTACTGTGCGTGGAAAATGTTAACAAAACTTTAAAGAAAAGGAAAAATAAATTATTTTAATTAAACACCAATAAGTTATTAGTTTTATATTTTTATTGTTTTTTTAACCTTTGGGAAAAATTATTTCCCCTTTTTTGTTAATTTTAAACATCACATTAAAAATGTAATCTATATAATATGATCCATGCCCTTTTTAGTCATTTCCCATCAAAAATAACTTTTATAAAATTTTAACCAAACAATATTTACTTTTGTATAAGTAACTTTTGCAATCTTCATTTCAAACACAAATCAAATTACTCAATTTTACTTTTTCAAAAGTACCGATTACAATATTTAATCCAAACAAATCCATTGCTGATATAGCCTTAGTCTTGAAGTGAAACATTAAGAACCAGAAAATGATTGTCACTTTCATACATATTTCTCATGAAATTGAGTTTCTGCATTGCAATTTAGTGTGTGTTTGGCTCAACGATGGGCATTACTTTTCCAACGATTGCACAAATACCTAAATACTTTTGCTATGGATCAATTTTATCCATGTTTGGCCATGCGTTAGAGTCCATTGATACTTTAACTCCAATCGTATATTTTTCTTTAAGTATCATGTGTGATGCTTTTCATCCGATTGATGGCTCGTTCTTTTTTTTAAAAAAAAAATTATGTTATTTTTTATCCTATTTGATTTTAATTATAAGATCCAGTTAATTTTTTTAGAAAGATTAAGGAAGCCAAAAGAGTCAATCAGGTCTTATAATTAAGACATAATGTAGTATAAATATCACACTAAGACTCCCTCCAATCTTAATTATAAGACCCAGTTAGTTATTTTTGAAAAGATTAAGGAAGCCAAAAAATTCAAATATGTCTTATAATTAAGATAGAAGGTAGTATAAATATCAAATTATATTATGTAAATAAAACTCCCTCCAGTCTTAATTATAAGACCCAGTTGATTTTTTTTTGAAAAGATTAAAGAAGCCAAAAGAGTCAACTAGGTTTTATAATTAAGACATAAGGTAGTATAAATATCACACTATATTTACATATAAATAAAACTCTCTACAATCTTAATTATAAGACTCAGTTGGTTTTTTGGAAAGATTAAGGAAACTAAAATAGTCAACTAGGCTTTATAATTAAGACCAGAGATAGTATAAACATCATAATATATTTATATATATATGTAATATGTGTGTGTGTGATAATGCCATTTTCAATCATTTTCTATCAAAAGTTACTTTTACAAAATTTCAACCAAACAAGTTTTATTTTTACATAAATAATTTATAAATAACTTCTGCAATCTTTATTCCAAACACAAATCAAATTGCCCAATCTTATTTTTACCTAATCTTATTTTAACTCAGTCTTACCTTTCCAAAAGTATTGATTGTAATCTTTAATCCAAACATACCCTAATGTTATAGTTGCTCGAGATTATAATTGGATCTCTATAATTCCTCCAAAAGTGATTATTCATCGATAAGACAGAACTTCAAGCAGTAAACTTTAGTTTTCACATATCTAATCCTCCATTTACATAACACAAAGAATGCATAAACAAACAATACGAGTATAGTGTTTAACTACTTCACTTAGAACAACATTATGTATTGTAAATCTGTAATACAATAAACGCAGCAACTGTCAGGGGATTGAAGTAATGAAGCCAGCTACTACTTTATGCTAAAACAAAAGGATATAAAGGGGGAAAAAGAGTTCAGGAAGAGTGAAATGAAAATATTGCATGGGAGGTAAAAGGAGAAATAAGCAACTGATGTAGATCAAGTCTAGACAAAGTACCAAGATTTGAATTCCCTTTAGCACGTACGTCCAGTAGTGTTTTGAACATTATTGCTTGCAAAATAGAAAGATATTTTTATTATGCCTGTAAAGAATTTAAAAAAAAAATCATAGTGAATTAAACATGGAGGGAGTAGTAAAAAATTTTAATGAATGAGTGAGGCAGAAAGTTGGGATTGAGGAGAGTGATCCAAACAACCAGGCAGGCACAAATAATTGAGACCTCTTTATGTAACAACTAGAAAGCACTATCATCACACTTGTTTCGCCCTTATTATTATCATGTCAACCACACCAATACCTGGTCAGCCTCCTGTTTTGAGACCTTAAATCATCCAAAAGAAAAATCATTAAATTAACTACGTTATTTACCTTTATTGCCCCTCATGGACAGTGGGGTTCAAAAGAAATTAAAGGCTAGCTACTCAATTCTCCTTATAATATAAGTGAGAACGTTGGGTGAGAGAGTTTCCAAGAAAAGGGAGAATTTAACCAAACTAAGAGAGAAAGCATATAACCTCAACACTATATTTTAACTCAAAACCTCATAACAATGAGTTTATGATGTGCTTGTTTTACATCACCTCTAAACATCTTTTTTTTACATCTAACAATAAAAAAACTGATCTCATATATTTATCTACGTAGAGTATAAAATAATTTAAAGTTGGTTAAATCAAGGACACCTTATGAATCACTCCGCAATGTCGGTAATGTGAGGTCACGCACACATATATTATGTTGAAAATTAAGTGGACTCACATATAAACATCACAACACTGAAAGATAAGGATTTTGTGGATGGGAAACAATTACTCGGAGGAAAAAAAAGTTATCCATTATTGGACTAGACAACACTAAAATTTAACCACACACTACATGATTTGTGATATCCTTATAATATGTGAAGGAAGAAAATTGGGGATGGGATTTAAGTAAATAATGACATCATCAGACGAATAAGAATGGTGAAAAGAGGGGAAGGGGAAGAGGGTGGGTGACAACCGGAGTACCACGTGTAATGATACCTACCCCTTCACCGTTTTGGTGGGTGGGGGCTGGCGACAAAACGACAGTGGGGGGAGTGAGGGGAGCAATAAAACGACACACAGTTTAGGGGGAGGGAATCGGATCGGAGAAAACTAGGTTGAATGAATATTGCTGGCTGGGTGGGGGTGGCTGGCCCTAATCAATCAAAAATTAGGATCCTCCCCCGCCTCGAGCATTTATTCTATGTCTTTGGAATTTAGATTGGATTTTAGAGAATAATCTTGAAGGGGAAAAAAAATATATATTTTAGAGGATAGATCTTACTGCTTGCTTGGCAAGTTCTAAAAAATGTTTTATAATCAAGATAAAATTCTTTTAATATACTTAAAACAAGCAATCACTTTGGGCATAAACCAAGTGATTGCTTGTTTTAATAAAAGAGTAAAAAAATTAAAATTTTTAGCTTTATTTCTCTAAATCATGAAATTTTTTATTTTCTCCCTCCCCTTCTATCCAAATCTTTCATACCAAACACCCTATAGAGGAGAACTTTTGAAAAATAGAAAGAATAGGTTACAGGAAATCATGTTTTTTCTTGCCAAATAGATTGGAGAGAATTTGAGAGTGGTGGGAGAGTTTAACTTGTACTATGGTTTTAGGGGGATTAAAAGCTATTGTTAAGTTTTGTTTGTGCCAAAATTTGGTAGTTTGAAACTCTGAATTGATTGGAAATATCATATCTGAAAAACGTGATTAGTTGGATGGATGAATGAATATTGAATGGGATTCTCATTCTCTGAATCTGAAGAAATAGGGAATAGGGAATAGGGAATAAGGAATAGGGAATAGGGAATAGGGAATAGGCGACGCTCATGCCTCATCGCTCATGGGGGCTGTTGGGTTATAAAAGGGAGTTGAATTTTCTTAACATCCGCTGATTGGATATAAAGCTATGGCCTGTGGGGCCCTCCCTTTTCCCACCATTATTATTCGTGGCCCCCATCCTTTTCTCCATCTCCATCAACCATCATCATTCATCACTCCCTTCTTCTCTGTCTTCTCTCCCCTCCCTCCCATGAAATTAAAATTTATTAAAACAATTATTTGTTTTGGCCTTGCCCTTGCCCTTGCCCTTGCCCTTCGCCATCATTGTTTTGCCTACCTACCGTTTAGGCAGAATGTAATTCTAACCCCCGTGACTCCCCCCCACCCCCCAAAATTAATTAAATCTTGTTCCAATTTCAAGAGACTTTATTCAAATCATAAAATAACTCTGCTGAAATACCATTTATAGAGGGGTGTTTAAACTCAAGATCAGATCAAAATTAGGTAATTTCTATCCGGTTCTGGATTTAAGTTAGGATGTAGATTTGCATTTTAGTCTGGGATCCTGGGATAAATCTCAATCTCTAGATTTTGGGATTGGGATTTTTTGATTTCTTTTTTTTAATATTTTTATTAAATAATTTTTTTTTCATATTTTAGTAATTAAAAATAATCATTTAACAATTAATAAGACCATAATAATTACATAAATTGATCTAGAGTTTAGAAATAACATTTATTGTTATTATTTTTATCTTCATTACTAAATATAACTTATTTAATAGGGGTAAAAATATACAAATAAAAATATAATTTAATTTATATATAAAAAAAAACTCAGGATGGGGACTAAACTGGCATCACCTAGGGTGATCCCAATCACGGCTGGGATAGAAAATTCTTGAGATTAAAATCTCAGAACTGAGTAAGATTACTGAGACCGAAATTTCCTAAACACCACTACCTAGGGCAATCTCTCTCTTGACTCATTTACCTTACTTTATGGATTAAAATATAATTTAATCTCTAATGTTTTCAGAGATGGGTAATTTTAATCTTAATGTTTTTTTTTTTTGCTCAATTTCAGTTTAAACATTATTTATTTGAGACAATTAATGAGTCAAATGGCATATTACATCATATTATTTAATTCAGTTTATCAGCAATATGACTTTATCATTGGTCAGCGCACTCCACTTAACATATTTGTTAGTGAGGATGTAAATTGCCCTAAAAAATAACATTTATCTAAAAATGTTGAGGAGCTTAATCATAGTTTTATGGCTAAAGTCTATGTAATTGTTTGGAATCTCCATAAGTACATTAAAAACACTTGTTTACATCTTATCATATACTTGCTTCCTACATTAAATAACGAGTAAAAACTTTTGAAGGCTCTAATCTTCATTGGAAATAAGCATTATAATGTCTCTCTCTATTGATGTCTCAGCACTCTATAGCATTAGTAGTAGTTTAGATTAGTTATGGACCATTTATTTGATTTCACACATTAGGAAATATATTATATAATTTTTTTTGGGTAAAAAAAGAGTAGTTCAGCATGTTTGGATAAATGTTAGTAATTTTTTAGTTTATTTGGATGATTGCCAGGAGCTTTCTCCCAAGAGTGATTGTCAAAAAAAGTTCATTAATGTTACTTCTCGTAAACCATAGTTTTGCATTATTAATCTAAAAAAGTAAAAATTACAGGTGTTTGAATATTTTCCATAAAAATCAAGGTTTTGTGTGTGTGTTTGGGAGCAATTTAACATAAGTGCTTTACAACACACGATTACTTAAGTCAATCCGAATCAATACAAGTTTGATCATGATTTCAGAGAAATACCCAACCATACAACAAGGGATACTGTTTATATTAACGTGCTTTGGATCAATTCCCATTCTCCTACATTAATGTACTCGAGATCAATGTGAGAATAATTGCGTATCAAAATTTTGCCGAATGGACGTAAGCTGTTGGGGGTCTTATAAGTTGAATAAATTATTGAATGTAAAAATTTTAGCTTTCATGCATATAACAACTTGGTTAATTAGAGAAATAATTTACTCTTCACTCTCCAACACTTCAGGAAAAAAATAATTATACCATCAGCACAATATATTTCTCGTAAACGTAGGAAAAAATATATATATTTACATATATATAATGAAGTTAATGGCATGAGTTATGAACGAGTTAAGCATAAGCATAGGAGGAAAACACGAGGCTAATTATGGAAAGATGCTAAATATAAATTGAAGAGGTTACAATTACATACAGCTTCACTGCCACTAACGATATGGTGTATGCTTATATAAGGATTATTGTTATTGACTTATTATTATTATTATTTTGATTAAACGATCTTGTCAAAAGGTTAGCACAATACAAAGGAAGATAGTGCTCCCATTTATTGACTTATTAGTTATTTCCCACAAGCATCAACAATATAATCGATGTGAAAGAGACACGTATATATTATCTCTTAATCTCTCTGTCTCTCTCTACCAAATCACATTAAATTCTACGTAACATATATGCGTACTGCCGTCCAAATCTCCCAAATCATTATGCTTTTGTCTCCCCTTACGTTCTCCCTCATCATTCCTACCCTACTATATTCATTTTTTAAAATCGTAAATTAAGACCTACTAATTTCATATTCAACCATATTTATATCAATTGCTTTATATTTATTATATCAGCTTCTTCAATCATATATATAATTATGTGTCATATTTATTATACTTGAGTTTATAATCATATGATAATAATTTAAATATATAACACATGATCACGTACAATTAAAGAATTTGTCGAAATGGAAATAAGATACTTGACCTAAATATATTCATTTAATTTTACATATCCAACATTTCATCATTCTTTAATAATTTAATTAATCCTTTAAAATACACCCACATCCAAGATTCTAAAACTTAAATTTGTCTCTAAATTGGTTATTAATACGAATTTTTTTTAAAAGTTTAAAAAATTGATTTTTTTTTTAAAAAAAGTTGAACCAGAGTTGACCCCTAGACCAAACTAGTTAACCATGGGGTCAGCGGTTTCTGATCACATACAATTAAAGAACTTGACGAAATGGATATAAGATACTTGACCTAAATATATTCCTTTTACATATCCAACATTTCATCATTCCTTAATAATTTAATCAATCCCTTAAAATACACCCACATCCGAGATTCTAAAATTTGAATTTGTCACTGAATTGGTTATTAATACGAATTTTTTAAAAGGTTTAAAAAATTGATTTTTTATTTTTTTTTTGAAAAAAAAAAGTTGAACCGGAGTTGACCCTAGACCAAACTAGTTTAACCATGGGGTCAGCGGTTTCTGATCTGCGTTCCATAGCAATTGCCTCATCCCTAAATTATTATATTGGTTCAATTTGGGCATCAACCTAATTCAATATTTAAAAGAGTAGTTTTTAAAATATTTTATTTATACTGATAATATTAAAATTTTTACTTTCTCACCAATTTTGCCCAATTTAACTCTCATTTGGCTCGCTGACCCTTGACTATATACCCTCACCAATTCTATCTAATGACATTGGCCAAACGGCATATCCACCACACACACAAATATATACACACCGTGCAAAATGCAAGCCCATGTATAAATATTAGGGAGTATTTTAAATAAGAGCAAATGGGCAAATTTAGGAAAAAACAATATCGCTATGAGCATTTATAAAAATTATTTATTTTGACAATTTACTTAAGAGCAAATATGATAAAACCGTTAAATAAAACCAACTTTCAGTAAATAATAGAGAAAAGACTGGCGGGATCTACAGTATAAAAATTGACAAAAGTTAGCTCTATTTAACTGTTTTACTATATTTACTTTCAAATAAATTATTCATTGTCACTTCTTATTAATGTTCAACATGATATTATTTTTTATTAAATTTGCACGTTCGCATGCCACTTGAGTTTGGAAAACCCTATAAAGTCTATTAACTGATAGAAAAGATAAATACTTTTTAAGGGACTAATTTGAAATTTGCAAATGCAGTTCTTATAACAACTTATGAATTTGACCATTTTTTATTTCACCAGTAATGCATATATAATTTGATTTTAGCCAAACACGGTGAATACACACATTTAGGATAGTTCATGTGAGAATACTTTTCCAGCTTCCATGTAAATTACAGAAAACATTTCATAAAAAAGATGTTCGAAACACGTTCACAGGGTTATAACATGAGGGTGATTTATGGGTTGAAATTGAAAATAATTGTACAAAACCAGTATTAAAAAGCAAGCAAAGTAAGAAAGGAAGAAAATAATTGTACAAACACACCCAAGCCCACACAAGGGAATCACTTTCACTACTAAGCTTATTTGTTAAGTAGCGAGAGAGATCAGATTTGGACCCTCCGATTCAATCTGAACGGTCCAAATTTTATTTTTTGAGTCATGATTTTTGTATGAAAATATTACATTTTGACAAAATGTTGGTTAAGATATTATCTTTATTTTAAATTATCTATCCAGTAAAATATTTTCTTTTAAAAAAAATCTGAACCGTCCATATCAAATCTGAAGTACCTAGATCTAATCTCTCTCAGCAAAAAAGTTGAGCAGGGGAAGTGATTCCCCCACACAAGACAAGAAGATGGCTATTGGCTATCGGTACTCGCTACTTTTTTTAAAATTATTTTTGAGAAAGGGCAAGTGTTATGCTTGGGTTCAAGCTAAGTGGAAGTAAGGCACATAATACATAAGAAATTATACAAAACAAATCCAACTTCAGCTAAGATAAGCTTATATTAGATTCGAACACAGAGTTAGAGGGAAGTCCATTAAAGCTAGCTCCGTGTTCGTGCTATGTGTCATGTTAGTTAAGAAATCAGCACATGACATCCCTGATCTGTCAATACAAATACTTGCTACTAGAAGAAGTTGAAGGAGGAAGATTACATCATTAAATATACAACCTACTAGCTAGACGTTCAGAGAAATGGCGCTCACCACCAGAAGATTATATAAGGGTTGATGTAGATGGTTTAGTAAAGTCAAACTAGAGAAGCAATTGCAGGACCCACTTTCCCATGTTGTTTCACATGCATCAAAATAAATTTGCTGTATCATCAACCAACATAAAATGGAAACTTGCTACTTATTAACGATTATCATTACTATTTACAATAATTGGTCACGCAATTTATCAAGCAGTAATTGATACTTCCTCTAACTCTTAGTATATGACATAATCCTTTAGTCTTATATATATAAAACTTCTAATATTTTCCACACAAACTAAAAAACACCTCAATTTCAATAACTATTCTATAAAATTCAACAACTTTTCAAATTCATCCATATTTATAACATTATGCCACAAGGGAACATAGTGAATATAACTATAAATGAAGGGTAAATTTTATACATTTATATAAAAAAAAGATTCTGTACCTTATAAATATGACCAAAATTTTTTTCCTTTCTCTATCATATATATATGACTAAAGGAGTATTTGAAAAGTTAATCATGGTCTTAAATATAAGATATATTTTTCATGTTACTGCTACAGAATTGTGTATATATGATGGTTGTTTTTTCTCATATAGTTTAATGTCATATATATAAATATAGCCGTTGAATGACAACCATATATTTGTCTAGATATATAACGATTTTTTACATTTATCCACCACATATTTAATCTTATATATGACGGTTGTTAATAAAATTATTGTCATAAATTGTTTCCATAATTCCATCATATATGACGGTTTTTTCAACAACCACCGTATATTTTTGTCAAAATTTTATACACCGCATAGACACTTTCAATAAGCTCCCTACATTCATATGCAATAAAATAGAAACGATATTAAATATCTATATAGAACATACAGCTAGCAGATTCAATTTTAGTTGAAATAAACATACATAAACTATATCGATGATCGCCATAAATATACATACATATATATCAACATAAGCTGATTATATATATGGTCATTAATTATATATATATTTATTTGCATTAATTTTCTGTATATATATAATAATACATCATTAAGAGTGAATGTAAAAGAAAATATGAATCAATATAATACATATGTACAAAAAAAATGAATGAATGTAATATATATTATATACATTTCATATAGATAGATAAAGTGTCCCATTTTCTTTTCTTTAACTTAATGTTAATGCTCTTTTTAGTTAAAACTGTTTTCTTAACAAATTTGTGAACCAAGTCCCCTCTCTTTAATGTTGAAATTCCTTCAACATGATCATGCCTAAAGCATAAAGGATCATACTCATTTATTTGTATTTCAAGAGATGATGACCCTTAGAGAAAAAATATCCTC
>JBAGKO010000011.1:10755003-10776286 GCA_037177275.1 Acacia concinna | reverse complement strand
AAGTTTTAAATTAGTAAAAATTTTATAACATCACCCAATTCACCCCCCTCTTGGGTGATAGTCTTGCACTAACAAATTTTTTTGTCTCTAATTTTTGTCACTAATCTGTCACAAATTCCGTCTCTAAATTAGAGACATAATTTGCGATGGATTAGTGCCGGAAATTAGCGACGGAAATTTTCTGTCACTAATCCGTCTCTAAGTGAAATTAGTGACAGAAATTAGCAACAGAATTTTTCCGTCTCTAATTTCTGTCACTAATCCGTCTCTAAATTAGAGATAGAATTTAGAGATGGATTAGTGATGAAAATTAGTGACATAATTTTTTTTGTCACTAATTTGTCTCTAAGTAAAATTAGTGACGGAATTTTTTCGTCTCTAATTTCCGTCACAAATTCTGTCTCTAAATTAGAGACGGAATTTGTGATGGATTAGAGATAGATTAGTGATAGAAAAAAGTTCCGTCTCTAATTTTGAGTTTTTTTGTAGTGTGATTATTTATCACCTATTCCCCTTCATCTTGGTGATATTTCACCAATAAATAAAAAATTTTACTTTTGTATTTAGTTAGGGAAATTGACAAAGATAATAACTAGCTAAGATAAGTATTTAATTATAAGTACTACTTATAGCTCTTCAAAACAAGCTTTCTCAAACTTGGAATATGAATGCTGCAGATATACTCCTCCCAATTTATGCCTCCTAGGTCAAATCAAAACTCCCTCTTCTCGTCCATTAACTTCTGTGGGTTTCCAATTTCAAACCTTGCATAGTTTCAAAGCTCAAAATGGAAGGGAATAGAGACTTAAGTATAAAGAAATAAGGGTCCAAGTCATAAAAAGAAGATGAAAAGTGTATAGGATCAAGTTAAGATTATTGAAAGTTTAGGGTAATAAATTGTAAAAAAATTATGAAATTACATAACAGTCATTGGAATTGGAAAGTGATCAAGAGAACTTTTTTCTAGCTAAAAGGGCTTTTAAGTTATTTTAATTCCCTCAAGAGAAACTAAAGAGCATTATATAGCAATGGCAAGTGGGTCAAATGTGTAATTTCAAAAAGTTAATGGATTTTTAGTATAAAGATATATATGACGGTTGTCGATGAAATCACCATCATAAATTGCTACCATAATTTCATCATATATGATGATTTTTTTAAAAAAAACACAGGCCATATATTCTTGCTAAAAGTTTATACACCATAGGGACACTTTCAATCAGCCCCTTGCATTTTAATTATATATATGACCATTAATATATATATATATATATATCATTGCATTGATTTCATGAATATATGTATCTATAGTAATACATCAGTGAATACAAAAGAAATAGAATGAATATAATACATATATACAACAAAATATGAATGAATGTAATGCATGTATATTATATACATTGCAAGTACATATATAGATCAAGTGTCCCGTTTTCTTTTCCTTGAATTAATGATAATGCTTTAGTTACAATTACTTAACAAATTTATGAACCAAAAGTTCCCCCTCTTTGATATCAAAATTCCTTCGTTGTGATCATGCCCAATGTACAAAGCATTATCCTTATTGATTTGTGTTTCAAGATATGGTAACCCTTAGAAAGGATCATCCTTACTGAATTCATCACCTCCTACATCCTCATTTATTTTGTTAGACAACATAAGAATTGACCAGCCTTTATTTGTAAGGTCTAGAACGTAGAACACTGTTTAGCTTAAGTTGCCAAAATGAAAGGCTTTTGTGTATATTGATCCTGTTCAAGTTCAATTGTATCAGCTCTAACTCATCCATTTTTAAAGCAGTTTTATTATTAACCCACATGCACCCAAAAATTGGAAGATAAAGTCCTATGCAGTTCAACTCCCAAATGTGCTCAACTATGCCAAAGCATAATATAGTGGCATATATAGGATTCTTGTCCTTTGCACTTAATAATTGCATCATGCTAGCAAGAACAGTCACCCCACTATTTTGCATTTTGCGTCTAAAATTTTGCTCTCTAGTGTATAAGGTGTATCCATTTATGGTATAGTTAGATACAGAATATACATGTTTGCTCAGCCATGTGAAGGTGTATCTATTTTTGGCACTATATTAGGATCATCATTATACAACTCATCCACAATTTGCCTCAACCGTGATGTAAACTGTTTATTGTGCTCTTTGACATAGCAACTAGGTACTTTGTTGGGGTTTTCTCTCATAAGGTCATCCTTATAAATATGTATGTACTCCTCAATCTCTTTAGAGATGTCAAAGTACGTAAAGATGTGCTTGCTCCCATTGTTCATTCTAAATAGGTATGACTTGATTTCCCATCAACCTTTATCCAAAAGTTCGTCCATCATGTCGAGCCACAAGAATGCCGATGTCACATGTATGTTTCAAGTAATTAGTACAGAACTCAAACACCTCTTCACAAATGCACTATTCAACAATGCAATACTTTGGCCGACTACAATTTTTAATAACTCTTTCAAGTCCTTCATCTTTTGCTCGACTAGGTACATCCATCTCATATATACTTGGACACACATTTTCACCTCTCTGACCAAATGATTAGTTAGGTGAACCATTATGTCAAAGAAAGATGGAGGGAAAAACATCTTTAGCTCACAAAATGTCGTCCCGATCCGGGTTTGTAGTATTGGCAGCTTCTTAAAGTCAATCACCCTACTACATAGAGACTTAAAGAAGAAGCATAGATCTGTGATCGATATTGCAAATTCATGGGTAACATACCACGTATTGCCACCAGAATAAAGTTTTCCATCAACATATGTCACTCGTGTGATTTTAAATCCTTAAGCCACGAGTCTTTCACAGACACAAGGTTGCTAATGATTTACGAGTATCCCTTTGAAACTTTTATTAAAGCAAGAAACTCACAAAAGCGCATTTTCTCTTACTTGAATAATGTAAAAGCCATTGGGTGTAGGAATGTACACAATCCCTTCTCCTTTGGTGCCAATTCCTCATTCATTCCCATCTCAACTATGTATAACTTGCATTTATGTTGTCCTTGTCTTCCTGAAAATATGGATTAACGTTCAAAAGAGACTCTCACAAACATTTTTCACAATGTGTGTGACATTTAGAAAATGTCTAACATTTAAGGAACTGTAATATGGCAGATCGAAGAAAAAAGACATCTTTTCTACTCGCATGTCCCAGTATGTCTTCCGAATAGTTTGCCAAATTTACATTGTACACGTTCTGTTTTTGCAAGAACGTTCTAACAAGTGAAAGGTATAGATGTCATCCTCTCTTCTCCTTATTCTTCTCTAATGAAGTATTTTCTCATGCATTAGAAATTAGAATAGATAACAAAATGTACTTCCGTTTTATTGCAAGCCATGGAGGTAGGTTATAGATAAACAACATCACAATCCATGTATTTTGGGTACTGTTATGCATTCTAAATGAGTTCATCTCATCAGTGGCCAATGTTAGGCGGCGGTTTCTTGATTCTTCAGCATATTCGGGACGTTGAAGGTCAAATATTTTCCATTCTATAAAGTCAACAGGACATCGTAGCATGTCATCTTCAATCCCTTTGTCACATACCAATACAACTTTTTTTGCATTAATTGCATTATTGTACATGCGTCTAAATCTAAGTACAGTTGTCAAATACTATAACGCCTTTGTTGGACTATTTCCATTCGCTTGGTAGCGTGACATTGAGCACAAAGGACACTCAGTTAATGATTTGTATTCTTTATGGAATAGAATATAATCATTGGGACAGGCGTGTATCTTCTCATAATTCAATTACTCAAGCGGACGGTGCACATCACTTGTTTTTCATCAGAAGTCTTTATTGGCATGTCGTTTTCAAATGACAACATTCTTTTCAAAAAGGAAAGCAACTATGTGAAACCCACATTACTCAAGCTATATCTTACTTTCCTGTTGTACAAGTTAAACACTATAGATACCAACGTGAACTCAGTATAATTCTCATATAAAAGCTTCACAACATCACCTTTTATCCTATCAAACTTTTTTGGGTTTTTGCTGAACTCCCCTTCAATGGCATCCGCCAAATCTTGAAGACGATTGACGTCATCTAAGGGATTAATTGAGTCACACCTCTCCAAGTTAGGTGCCTCCTCACACCTTTTCAAGATTGGCGTGCCACATCTACTTTTCAAGTTGGCTATCACTGCATTCCACTACTTCTACTTCACCATGTTTTGTTCAACATGTGTAACTCTAATCAAATCTGTTAGCCCTTATGTGCTCCTCACAAATGTCCAGATAAACACGTCTCACAATGCCACACTTGACACAAGGAGAAACAATGAATTCCCCAACCCTATCCCAATACTCCTTCGATAAACGATTTGTATACATCAATTTCTTATTCTCCATTATCTATAAATATATATAAAACAAACAACAAACACACTTAAAATCACTTAAAAATTATTGATTGACTACTTTGGTATCAAGCAATTCAAGAAACATTTAAAATTTACCAAGACAACAATATAATCTCCACATTCTCTTTATATCCACACTTCATTATCAATACAAATAAACAAACTTTAATATATAACTATAAAACAAATTAAACATTTGAAATATTCACAAAGTAACAACTTTCACACTCTCTTATTAACAGCAGAAACTCACTAACATAACAAGCAAAACAAAGAGTAGCAAAACAGACAATTTCATCATCTAATTAATTATAAAGAGATAACAATGTATAGTAGTTAGAAGAAAAATGTTTGTATACAACAACCAGTAAAGTAAAATAGAGAACAAACAACAATTTTATCTTCTTTTAGGATGAACCAGAAAAAAATCAAACATTTGCCAAGAGAGAGAAAATCAGAACATCGCTAACAAGACCTACAACCAACGGAAGACAATGCATTGCATGCTACACCACAAAACCCAACCACAACCCACACGAGCAAAGAAGGAGGACGTCTAACAGGGAGGAAAGTAGGAATTTATGATAGAGGAGTGGAAAAGGACGTCGAATGGCCTAAAAAACCTTTGTTGCATGTGAAAAACTTAGTTCTTTAGAAATTTTTGAAATTTTAAATGACGATGTTTCGATATATTAACAAAGTAATATATTAGTTATCGTGTTAAAACCATTATATATATATATAGTCAATGACGGTTGTTAAAACAACAATTGTCGCATATAGGCCACATATATATGACGGTTTTATAAAACAACTATTATATATTGTATGACTTTTTGTTTTACCAAAAATTTGACAATTATATGATAGTTTTTACTAAAAACTGTCATATATGTTTCATATAAGTGTCTGAAAAAAAATTTGCCTCTCGATATATGGCGTCTATCCTATAAATTGCCAAGTATAGGGCATTATACACACAATTTTGTAGTAGTGTGGTTGTCAAATTTTTTTCCCTAATTCACTGCTATTGATATTTCCTTAATAATAATCTATGAGGAGGTAGAATGATAGATTTAAGGAAAATGACTAAAATATCTTAAAAAATATATGTTGTTGTGTTAAGTAACTTCTTTAATACAATTAAATTAGATAAACATGTTTTATTAAAGACTTCGAGTACTATATATTAACATCTATACATTTTGCATAATATAAAATTCAAATAAAATCGTATTATGCAGAGACGGTAAACAGTATGATTCATCTTAAATCTTAAGCATATCATAAGCTAAAACCCTATTTTATTAAATGCGCTTCATTCATTTCACTGATTTTTCTTCTAAAATAAACTATAGCAAATCATTTATTGAATTCTCTCTTTTCCCATCAGAAAGTTTATCATCTTCTTATCCTCAAATACATTAGACATTCAAAAGCCCCCTTCCATGTGTCACAGTGTGTATCCAATTCTTAGCCACATTAATTAAAACATTAAAAGAGGGAGGGGGTTTGGAGACTGAATTTCTAAAAAAGGTATTTCTGAAAATAAAAACCATACATGTTTTACTATTCTAGGAAAGGGTGCTAGCTTAAGTGATGAAATATTTTAAAAAAAATTGCAATTTTTTTTAAAAAAGTGGTTATTAGACCGAGAGTCCCTTTGGTTTTGTGATAAATAGATAATTGATTTTGCTTTTGATGAAATAAATATGCTAGAGCAATTCTATCTTGTAAAACATAAATATACTTTAAAAAGTGCTCTTAGGCTCACTTAAACAGCAATGGATATTTAAATTAGCTTATTTTAAATGATATTGTACAGTATGGGATAAATACGTTATAAGGATTTTCTCATAAAATGTAAAATAATATTTTAGGATCTACCCCAAACACTGTATTAATGGCCTTAATTTTTTGTTTTAATTAAGAATTAACATTCACTCTTTCTTTCTGTTTCCAAAGTCATCCTCTAAAGACCGAAGAATTGGTTCATTGCACGTCTCAAAGTACGGTGGATAGTCCAAATCGCAGCCATAATTTAGAGTTTAGACAGACAGACATTTCACAACAGCCCAAAAAATGATAATTGGTGTGTTTATAAGCAAAGCAAACATAAAATCCTCCCCAACATCACAAAAAGTCAAACCGCCGTGACCTGAAAAAATTAATTAATGATTTAATCTAGGATCAACATGTATATTAATGTCTCGCACAGACACGACAGTCTTGTCTAGTTTAACAAATTGTAGCAATTCCAAAATTTAACTATTTAGCTTCTGTTTATGTGCACACTTGAAAAGAGGTTTAAGACAAACAACTATTTTTTTTGCTTCCTTAATTATCTGCATCATGCATTACTCAATTATTATCTGCTTGGCTTTAATGACACAGGTGGAAGATGTGTTTGGGATGAGTGATCTACAGAACCAACATGCATGTGATCTTCAATCTTTTATTTTGACTTTATTTACCCCTTCACTCATGTTTACTTATTAGAAAATCGGTAAAAGATCTCAGGTGTTAATTTGAGTACAGATACATTATGCTCACTTCCGTTAATTATAAGAGTTAGATAATTTTTTTAAAAAAATTAATTACATTATTTTAAAATAGTAAATGTTATCATTTTTCTTCAAACGGCTTATAAACTAATATATAATATATTAAAGCACAACATATAATATGATTAAATAATATAATTAACTTTTTTTATAAGATTATTTAAAAAAGTTAATTGATTCTTATAATTAGAATTAGAGAGCATTATTTTATTACCTTTCTCCTTCATTTTCCTCTCAAAATCCCATTTTTACTGTTAGGTGAAAAATGGGATGTTTAAATGCAGTGATTTGCAAAATATTTATTATATATTACCAAAAAAATAATTAAATAAATTTAATTTTTTTAATTTTTGACACGGACAATTCGTACATGCAGAAGAGATTTTTTTTAATAAAATATTAAATTTTTGCCATCCATTTTTTAATCTAGCCGTGGAGACACGATCATGAGAGGTAAAAAAAAGAAAAAAAGAAAGTAGATTCTGAGAGGATTCAAATCCTTTATATCTTTGAAATTTTGTACATGAACAATACTATTTTTGCATAAAATCATATCAGATTTCTTTTTCCAATAAAATTTATAAACAGAAACTTATCATCAATTGCCCATCGTTTGTTCTTCTGTCTCAGCCAATTACTACTGCCCTGCTGCCTCAAACCCTAATGTTTTAATCAGTGGGATTTCTTCGGCTTTCATATTCATAATTCATAATAATTTATAATTGCTGTTATCATCATTCAGTTTGTCATGTTGAAAAACTTGATGCTCATTTTAAGGTTGCAGAATTATTATAATCCAACAGGGTACTATGTGGTTCTCATCTGCACCAACATTTCACCATTTGGAAAACTTCACAACTTTCGCTTTATACCATATATGTGTGCGACTGAATAATAATAAATCTCTTGGGCAGAACAAATTTAATACGGATCTATGTTTTGACTGCAACACATTCAATGTCATTCAGAAATGACTACGGCGTCAAAATTTCCCTTTAACTTTACGTGAAAAAATAAGAAGCGGAATTGAATATATGGTTAATTAAAGTGAAACTTTATTCTTCAAAAGAGATGGGATATTGACTATAACAGCGGCTTAAAATAACAGTGACATAATGACAATGATTGAGTTTAAAGTTTAAATCTTTAATGGATAGATTTTTCATACTACTGAGTTTTTTGTTTTTGTTTTTGTTTTTTGGATACAAATACTACTATGAGTTGATGAGATGGGAATGATCTGTAAAAAAGAAATGAGCCATCCCTTCAATTCTTTGCTTTCTTTTTTAATGTTTCGATCCAAATGGGGGAGACTGGAGAGTATTCATTCATTTCCCATCAATGGGTAACTATTTGCTTTTAACTTTTCCTCCTTACTCATTACACCTCAAACACAGTCTCTCGTCGTCCATTTGCAGAGCACGCGCTCTCTCCCCAAAATACCTCTCTCCTTCCCTCCCTCCCTCCCTGCCTGGCTTTCTTTCAGAGAGATATTTTATAGTTTATTTTGTTCAATTGTTCATTTCAATTAATACTTGTAATTTTTTATGGTAATATTTTTCACTCAATACTCCGTACTCTGACAATGACCACTAAAGGATGGTGGCACATGCCTGCTGTCACATCAGTTTATAATGTACCATCCAGATTTCCCAGTACGGATCATCCAATGGCTAAGATTGGTTCTTGCCATGTCTAATTACAGAGGTGCTCCTTCTCTTTCTCTCTCTACTGCACACAGGTCCAGCTTTGGTCGGTACCCCCTTATAAGAGGCAAAGGTCCTTACTTTATTTGCTTCGTCCATCTCTCTCTCTCTCTCTCTCATCACTGTGCGTTTCAAAGCCAAAAATCCTCACTGGGTCTCTCTCAATCGACAGTGATAGGCCACGAAGAGTGCCTTTAGTTCAACAGTCACTAGTGTTTCTTCATTCTTGCTTCCTTTCTACTGCTCTGCTACTGCTCACTTCATGGCGATCTCGGATAACGTGCCCGACTTTGTAGTTAGCTCGAACTGGGTTTTGATTCTGGGTCATGGCTTTGCCTGAAATTGCTGAAGAATAGCTCTGCTTGTCGATATCCATCTTATCTTTTAGCTTAATTTTGGGTTCTTTAATCTTCCAGCTGTTGCCAGTTCTGAATTTTGAGATGCTGTACTTTGAGGAGTTTCTAGATTTTGGCTTCGTTTGATTTGCAAGGTTTCTCTCACTTGGGGTTATGGAGTGCATTGGCAAGTTGGAGGAAGATGGAGGGGAATGCAATGGCTTGAAACAAATTCAACCGGCAGCTCTGAGCTAGGGTTTCATGTATTGTTTATCTGATTACAAGATTTCAAGATTCTGTATCTTTAAAAGAAAGGAAAAAGAAAAGTGGAGCTTGATATGAAGCTTTCAACATCAGGGTTGGGTCAGCAGGGACAAGAAGGTATCCACTCTATTTCTCTCTTTTGCTTTTATTTTTTTTTATATATATTTTAACCCTCCCATTAAAAACTCTTAATTGTGTCTCCATGCACAAAAATAATGTGTCCCTTTCAACTCTTTTTGTGTCTCTCGAACATCCTCGTACCTATTTTCTTTCCCGTTTATGATAATTTGATGTGCTGAATGATGGTAGCAGGAGGAGGGGAGAAGAAATGTCTGAATTCCGAGCTATGGCATGCATGCGCGGGTCCTCTCGTGTCCCTACCAAATGCAGGGACTCGTGTGGTTTACTTCCCTCAGGGTCATAGCGAGCAGGTGCTTTTTTAGTACTACCTACTCTACTCTAGATCTTTTAGTGTTATCTTAGTTGCAATACTAGCCAAGATACAGAATATTTCTTTCTTATTTTGGTTCAGTAGTAGTTCGTGGTGACTGCAAGTGGACACTTTTAGGAATTGAAATTAAACTGAGCTTGTTATGAATAATGATTTGTAGGTTGCAGCCACAACTAACCGAGAACTGGATGGTCACATACCTAATTACCCGAGCCTGCCGCCCCAGTTAATTTGCCAACTTCATAATGTCACAATGCATGTGGGTGTTATTATACTTCCCTTGCAAATATAATAGTTGGCACTTGAGTTGTCTTTGAAACATAAGAGTGAACTAGAATTTCAAAGTTAACCTGAGCATCCTGTGTTTTCCAGGCTGATGTCGAAACAGATGAAGTATATGCTCAAATGACATTGCAGCCATTGACTCCGGTACTGTGTTGTTAGCTTTATTTGATTTAGACATATTGAATGTGTTTTCTTCAATTTTTGGGGTTGACCTTAGGTATTGTTAATTTTGCTTGTAGCAAGAGCAGAAGGAAACATTTCTTCCTTTGGAATTGGGCATTCCTAGCAAACAGCCCTCAAATTATTTTTGCAAGACATTAACAGCAAGTGACACCAGCACACATGGAGGGTTTTCTGTTCCTCGTCGTGCAGCTGAGAAAGTTTTCCCTCCACTGGTAGAGTCAATATCTTGCTTTTCTGTTTGACACTTATTGGATGTAGATGCATTTCTAATTCTATTTTGGCTGTACAGGATTTCTCACTGCAACCACCGGCGCAAGAACTAATTGCTAGGGACCTCCATGATGTTGAGTGGAAGTTCAGACATATTTTTCGCGGTAAGGTTCTGGTTCTTTACTTGCATTATACTGATATCTTGTTCTTTGTAATTTTCAATTTGAATGTACTGAAGATAATTACTTGATTTCGTAATCTTTTGATTTTAATGTCAGCTATTTTGTAGCAAGAGTTTGGATGTTCCATGTTACTGAATGAGTTCGCCTCCCCTGACAAATCTTCATTGTCAATATCTGAGCCAATTTATGAACAGCCTATCCAGTTTTTCATGAATATGTTGTAGGAGGCTTAGTAGTTTTACGTTATCACTATTCCTAGAATATTTCATGAAATGCGTGCCAATAATGACTCATTTTACATGCTCCAGAATCTGTTAAGAACTTCATCTATGATCCTAATTTGAGTACCATCTTAAGTTTTAATAAACAACTACAACTTGGAACAATTGAAACTATTGTGAACTTGTAAACCCATGAGAGAAGATAAATATTGTGGAGTCGTATCAAATATTTATGAATTAATTTTTATTTGTTGGACTAAAACTTCAATTTGGTTCTTTAATGTTTATTCCTGAAGTTTTCCATTATAGAATTTTGGGGGAATTTCAGTAAGGGACCGCAGTTGAGAATTAATATCAGCATAGCTTATAAACAAGGGAATGAGCTGTATGAACAAGAAAAATCTATGTTCATATGACCCATTCACTTGTTTATAGGCTACGCTGATATTAATTCCCAATTGCAGTCTTTTATTGAAATTCTCCCTAGAATTTTCTTCTCAATTTGATCCTTCTGGTTTGAGTCTTCACAAATATAAGCGTTACCAATATTTTCTTTATGTCAATCGATTATATGTCAAATTAGCTAATGTAATGACAAAAGTATATTTCGGTTCTTTACCAATAAAGCATTTTCATAATATAGTCCTTCGGAGAATTATGTTCTTGTCTGATCGCACATAGAGAATCTTATGGTTCCCTGTAGAACTGTTTTCTTAATTTTACCCCTCGTATATACCATAGCAGACAGACAAGTGCTAGATTGTATGCCAGTCTGTTCAGTTTGGCAAGGACAACTGGTTGCCATGGTACATTATGTCCAGCTTTGCATGATTATCTGTAGCAATGTCAGTTTCACACTTCATTAGCTACACTTATGCAGACATGTTAGTCAGCTAAGTTCCCTCTCATATAAACTGATCTTGTATGATTGGAAGCCTTTTTGTTTAAAATTTATATTAATCCTCTACCAATGTTTGGTAGCATGTGATTTGTACTGTTTTATTCTATACGAAAGCGACAAAATAGTGTTGAATTTGATGTAATTTTCTCTTGTGGAGTGATACTTTATTTCTTTTAAATTGATCCTCCCATTTCTTTAATTTGGGGTAGTGTTTTCTCTGCAACCTTTTTTGTTCCATCTGTATTTCAATTTTAATTGCAGGGTCACTGAAAATTCTTGAATAAACACGTATGCTCACATGTTGATATGACCTTGTATTGGCTTGTTTATATCTCCTAGTCAAATTGATATGCCTGTTTATCATTGCAGGACAGCCAAAACGACACCTTCTTACAACAGGCTGGAGTGTATTTGTTAGTGCCAAGAGACTTGTGGCCGGAGATTCTGTGCTATTTATATGGTATATGTTCCCCTTTTTATTTTTGGTCCTTTTATCCTATGAATGCTTGACATTCTAGTTTATTTATTTTTTTTTATTGATTTTCATTGTTAGGAATGAAAAAAATCAGCTACTTCTAGGAATACGCCGTGCCAGTCGGCCCCAAACTGTGATGCCATCATCAGTTCTTTCAACTGATAGTATGCACATTGGACTTCTTGCAGCTGCTGCTCATGCTGCTGCAACTAACAGCTGTTTTACAGTGTTCTATAATCCAAGGTTGAGTGTTGACTTATTTCCGCCTGTAACACTATTGTGTGAAGTCATAACACACTTTTTGACACATGAATCATGGGCAGGGCCAGTCCTTCTGAGTTTGTCATCCCACTTTCAAAATATGTCAAGGCTGTGTACCATACGCGTGTTTCAGTTGGCATGCGATTCAGGATGCTTTTTGAGACTGAGGAATCAAGTGTACGCAGGTATTGCTAGCCATCTATATTTATTCTCTCCTACATTTATTGGTATTTTGTTTATTTTTGCCTCCATCACTATTGTATTGGCACTATTAGATTTGTCATTTTATTACTCATACATGTTGAGATCTCAATATCCTGCCCAGACTAGGGTTGCTCTGGCATCTGTACGTATTATAAGGATGCATTTTTTCTTGATAAATAGGCTTCTGTTTTTGAAACCCATGCAGCAAACACACGTTAATAGATAGGCTAGTTTGCATGGCCGCATAATTTCCAACACAATTAGATATGGTAGTTTGAACACAGCTATGCTACCTCACACTTGTTACCTTGCAGATACATGGGAACGATAACTGGCATAAGTGATCTGGATCCTGTTCGTTGGCCAAATTCTCATTGGCGATCTGTCAAGGTAATTAAAATTACATCTTAACATGTTCCTAAGACTAGGTAGCATTATGTATAAGATCTTGTGTGTTTTTGAAATATGATTTTTCTCCTTTGCAGTATGCCTTGTCTGTGAATTTTGTGGATGGACAAGGTAGCCTTATCAAATTTGTATCCATGTTTGATGAACACACCTCTTTAAAGCTATTTTAATCTTGTTTCATAGTTCCCTCAGAAAATTGTGAAGTTTGTTGCAATGTGACTGGGTGATGCTGCAGGATATTCAAGCTGTGTGAATTTGTGGTGGATGTTGTGTATAGTTGATTTTGACGTATCTTGCAATGTCCTTTATATTGATGAGTTTGTAATGTCTGCCCTTTCATCCTTTTGCATAGGTTGGTTGGGATGAATCAACAGCAGGAGATAGGCAGCCACGGGTGTCATTATGGGAAATTGAGCCTTTGACAACATTCCCAATGTATCCATCTCTCTTCCCCCTCAGATTGAAGCGGCCATGGCATCCTGGCTCTTCATCTTTGCATGGTACTTGAGATAATATTTAAAATTTGCTCTTGTTTTGAAAGATGTGTTCTAGTTCATTTGATTGTCAAATTGACTTGTTAAAAATTCCACCTGAAGAATATTGACAACACATGCACTTTGTGCTCATGTTTGCTAACAAACGATTATATATGAAAACCAAGTTACCCACTACTGCCTCTCGCCATCACTTATCTCGTCTCCTTGCCTTTTACCATGAACTCTGACCCCTTTTGTAGATGGAAGAGATGAAGCAGGGCTGATGTGGCTGAGAGGTGGACCCGGAGATCAAGGTCTTAGCTCCCTCAATTTTCAAGGCAGTGGTTTATTGCCGTGGATGCAACAGAGACTAGATCCAACTTTGCTGGGAAATGACCATAGTCAACAGTATCAAGCCATGTTGGCAGCTAATTTGCAGAACCTAGGGAGTGGAGATCTCTTGCGTCAACAAATGATGCATTTGCAACAACCCTTCCATTATCTTCAACAATCAGGAAACCCGAATTCTCTGCAGCTTCAGCAGCATCAAGCAATGCAGCAATCGATGAATTCCAATATCCTTCAGCCACAAACTCAAGTGTTGGCAGAGAACTTGTCTCAGGCCCTCCTTCAGAAACCACATAACAATCAAGAAGACCAAGCACCGCAGCCACAGCAGCAGCAGCCACAGAATAATTATCATGATGCATTTTTTATTCAGGGTGATCAGCTGCCACAGAGGCAACACTCCTCCCATGCTCCTTCACCATCATATTCGAAACCTGATTTCTTTGACTCGGGCATAAAGTTCTCTTCGGTTTCCCCTGGGCAGAACATGCTTGGTTCACTTGGTCCTGAAGGGAGTAGCAATCTCTTCAACTTACCGAGAAGCAGTCAGTCCATGCTGACCGAACCATTAACCCAACAATCATGGAGTCCAAAGTATCCACCTGTGCAGGTGAGTTCTACCTTTGGCAACTCGATGTCACACTCACAATATACTGAGAAAGATTCTGCACCGGTGCCATCGCACTGTACTTCAGATGCCCACAATTCTACTCTCTTCGGTGTTAATATTGATTCATCTGGACTTCTGCTCCCCACCACTGTCCCTGGTTTTTCAACATCCTCTGTTGGTACTGATGCATCAACCATGCCATTAGGGGACTCTGGGTTCCAGGCTCCTCTGTATAATTGCGTGCAAGATTCTGCAGAGTTGATTCAGAGTTCAGGGCAAGTTGACCCACAAAACCATACTCCGACATTTGTCAAGGTTTGATTCACAACGTAAAATCTTGTTTGATTCAGATTTATGTGTCCTTGTACTACCACTTTTTTGTCATGTTCTGCCTCTACAGGTCTACAAATCTGGTTCTGTTGGGCGCTCACTTGATATCTCTCGGTTCAGCAGCTATCATGAGCTGAGGGAGGAGTTGGCCCAAATGTTTGGAATTGAGGGGAAGTTAGAGGACCCTCTTAGATCAGGCTGGCAGCTTGTATTCGTCGACAGGGAGAATGATGTTCTTCTCCTTGGAGATGATCCATGGGAGTAAGTACATTCACATAATCACATCACGAGTTCAGGGTTAAAATATTCTCATATTTCCTGAAAGATGTTTAAATCACACATTCTTTATTCCTTGTGGTTAAAATATTAGAACAATATCCTGACTTTATATTTGGTCAAATATGAAGTCAGGATTTCTTATACTTTTATCAAAAATATATTTTTAATTTTTATCTCAATGCTATGTATTTTATGTTAGAAGCCAAAAAGTGAAATTTTTAACCAAAGTGACTTTGTATTTGGTCAAATATATATATTTTTGATATATGCTATATTTTATAATTGTATAAACTGGACTTCAACAAAGGAGAGGATTGTGTTATTTGAACATTTTTGGCGGGAAGGCTGTGTAATTTATATATAAATTTACAGCATATTTCTCTCATTTGATGACCTATTATTCCATCCTTGATCTTTGCCTTTGTTGAGTGAATTTTCTTGCATGATGTGGGCAGTTCATTTGTCAATAATGTTTGGTACATCAAGATACTCTCACCTGAGGATATTATGAAGATGGGCGAGCAATCGGTGGAATCGTCGCTTGGTCCAAATGGGGGACAAAGGATGAACAGCAGCACTGCAGAATCTCAGGACCTTTCTGGCTTTCCATCAATGGGCTCGCTTGAATACTGATTCATCTTATATTTGGATGTATTTGCTTCAGGTTCCAGTGGGGCCGTGAGGAATCTTAGATATTTACTTCTCCTGTTTGAACCCTACTTATCAACGTTGCATGTTTAGAATTATCCTGCATGTTCTGTTCCATATAATCTATGGCCTCATTCATCCTTTGATTGAAAAAAAAAAAATACAGTGGTGAAGTTAGGACGGACTACGCCCACAGTAAGCTAGATAGTGTTTTACTGCTTATTGTAGCATTTGATTAACGTGATGCATGTACTCATGTACAGTAGACAAAGCTAGATAAACCTGTCTTTTTTATTATGATGCGATGTCTAGGTTTATACTCTTGTCGTTGAAATTTGAAACTACTACGTTTTCCCCTTTCTTTTTGACTGCATCTAAAAGTGTAGAGCTATGCTCCATTACGAATTCCAGTAAATGTGGCTGTAGTAGTAGTCTATCAATAGATGGATAACTGTTTTTTTAACTGAGATTTCCCTAGTATTGTAATGCTCTTTACAATGAATTTTTGTCAACACTTTCCCAGAGGCTGGCATAGGAATTACTACTCTTGATAGGGCGTATTGTTTTTTTTTTCTCTAAATATTATTCTTTTTAACTATGCTTATTGGAACTACTTTTAAATTTAATCATTAGAAGATAGAAACAGTCTTATTATGGACCATTAATAGGGATATCTTGAGGAAAGTTACAAATTTGGGACATGGCAGATTGAGATTTTAGGTTTAGGATTGATAGGAGATTGGTGTTTTAGATTTAGGATCACAATAAATGTTATTTAGCTTTGAAAGGACACGTGTTGGGAGAGACGATAACATGAAAAGAGAGTTATTTAGCTCCTGTATTTTGAAGAGGGTGGTGTTATGGATTCAAATGCAGTGGATGTTCGCCTCCTGTGGCAATTGACACGTGTTCCATCGCTTAGGTTTGTAAACGCAACAACATGTTAAGGTTTCCGTCTCTGTCTATATCCATCAAAGGATGTCAAGAACTATGTTTAGAATATGCAAGATTGCCTAAGCATGCATATAAACTCGTTGAAAGGGATAAAAATACAATTTTGCCCCATCTATTGAAATCTGAAGATGGCACATTATTACTCAGTCCGTTGAAACTTGAAATGGATGCCCCAGAATCGAGATTTTGAGTGACAAGCTATTGTTTTCAAGGATAATTAATATTCTTATAACTCAGGACTGTCCATAGGATAATGTAAAATAGAGCAACTCATGAGAAACTAGGGCCTTAATTACACCCCAACCTTTTTCTTTATAAATATTAAACCCAAGCTATAGAAAATGCGGCAACTGGTAAAGAATGCCTTTAACCATTCCTAAATTAGATAATTTTCCCCTTAATAGCTCTAGGACCAATTCAAACAAGTTCAAAAGCAAATCTTGGGCACCAGTTTAATAAAAGAAGAGACACAAAAACCAGGAGTGGATGATATGAAGATGAAGGAACCGTCAACTTTTCAGGATCATATTAGGGAGCAGATAATGCTAGCTTATAATAACACAAGCAATTCTCGATCAGGTGGTGGGTCACTCCCTTTCGACTTCTACTATCATCAGCGCACTCTCGCACCTCGCATACATTAGACTTTATAATTAAGATTGAAGGAGTATATATATATAGGGTAAAATTTATTTTTGCTTTGGAACTAACCACTGAGGAGTGTTGGGTGTCCGGAAGTTTTTTTAGGAGCAATTTTGCCCTACTGTTAACTTTGACCAAATTTGACTGTTATTTTTAACCAAACTGGACCAGCATGTAACATCCTGATATTTAGCTCTCTAAATGAGGGATTCAGGATGAGTAAATGGCCAGAATTAGATATAAAGGGGCCTCGTTGTTCTGAATTGGGATTGAGAAAAATTAGTATGATATTTTAGATAATTTCTAAAATTATTTGAAGCCGAGGATCAGGTCCAGAGAAAGTAATAAAAATTGCTGAAATCAATTATTCTTTAATTATAACCTGTATTCCCTTTGGCCACATTATGGTAAAAAAAAATGGAGAAATATGGTTAAAAATATCATAATGTTAGATACTGGTCTAGTTTGATTAAAGATATCGATTAAATTTAATTAAAGTTAACGGTAGAGCTAAATTGCTTTAGTTTAGTTACTTTTGGGGTAAAAATAGATCTTATCCCCCCACACACACACAGATATATATATATAGGAAGACGAAGCCAAAAGTGGATATGAAGACGAAGGAATAACCCCGAGTCTCAGAATTATGTTAGTCTCAGAATTACAACTGACTAGTGTAATCATTGAAAAACAAAAATGCAATTAAAAACACCGATGTTTGCCCATCAAGAATCCGCTATTAAGTTCAAAAACTACATTCACCAAACGCAAATGACTGCTATCCTCAATTCATACCGATTCCTTGGCTAGTGAAGGCGCAGATTCAAACGCCGGAATCTTCACGTACTCCGCCTTCTTAGGGCCATCGATTTCTTCGTCATCGTCGGAATAATCATCGTAAGAATCACGATTGTCATAGCGTTCGAATAATACAGACCATATTAAGTACAAACCGGTAGCAGTGAGAACCCCACCAGCGACGCCGAAGAGTAGCGCCAGAACAACGCTCACAATGTCTACACTTCGCTCACGGAACGATATGAAATTACAGGACGAGAATCCGAAGGGGGCTCGTATCTGCGACATCTGTAGCTCAATTTCAGTCTCATGCTCGTCCTCTTCAAGGGGGTGGTGGCCTGAGAGGGCGCCATCGAAGAAGATCTCCGTCTCGAGAGAGGGATTATCATAGTTATGGTCGTTATTCTCGATGACGTCGAGGGATCTGAACTCTTTGAAGGCGGTTAGTGTTGCAGCGGGGGAATGCCGTCTAACGGAGACGGAGTAGGAGGAGACGAAAAAGGTTCTGCAAGGTCTAGCTGTGGCGGGGATGGATAGTGCGAGAAACTCTAAGAGGACGACAATGAGGCGCAAAGCCGTTGTTGAGGAAGCCATGAGCGACGAGGGGAAAAAATACAGATAGGAAGAGATGGTAGAGATGGGGAAGGAAAGGAAGCAGAGTCTGTGGGTCAACGACAAAGTCAATGCGAGAATCCTAACTTCTTTCTCCAATCCATGAATCCAGCATGGCGAGTTTCAGAACGATTGGATTTGACACGGGATTTGATTGTGAGATTCCCACGTCAGCATTATCGACTTTCTTTTCTTATATTTTTTTTTGTTATGAAAAACAATTTCATACTTTTTTTAATTACAATTTTGTACTTTTAAATTTAATTCAAACAAAAGGCTATATTTATTTGGTTTGGGTTCTTTTAGAATATTTTTTTCTCCTTTTTCTTTTCAGAATCACATCATCACCCTCACTAATATGTTAAATATTTAATAACTTTATTATTTTAAACATAATAAATAAATTTAATATGTTGGAACTTGATGTATGCCGTTTATAATCACAATACAAACAAAAATTAAAAATATTAATTTATATAATACTATAATGATAATAATAATTTTAGAAAGTATTAAATTTAAACGATTTATTTATTTTTTATCAAGCCTCTCAGGCAGAAATGTGATTTTATAGAAGAAACGAAGAAAAATGATTATGAAAAAATTTGCTTCCATGTTCCTGGTATCCCCTGGCTCCTGCTAATTCTTTTTTTCTTGAGTTCTTGGCCTGCTGATTTTCTAAGAGAATAATAGAGAGATCTAAATTCTAAAGTAAAAAACCATCATTCCAAAAATTGGAATTAGAATTTGATGTAATTCTGATCAAGACACTGCCCTTAAAAGTGTATATCTCTTTCATTAAAGATTAGAACCTTAGTAAACAGAATTTAGGAGGGAGGGGAAATAATTCCCATACACTCTTGATCGACCAAGTCCTTAAATGACCAAGACATGCATCCAAAACCAGACTTGTTGATACCCGCTTTAGCAAGAGCATTGGCAAAACTTAACCTGCCAATCCCTGCGCATCATCTCCAAAATTCTAACTAACATCTCAGTTCTTCAGCCATAGCCCATTCCTCTGCAGAAAACGCATTACTTGTGCCATGTTTTTGGGTTAAAGTATAATTTACCCTCTCACATTTTTAGAGATAATCAATTTTAGTTTTAACGTTTTTTCCCCTCAATTTCAGTCCCAATGTTATTTATTTGGGACAATTTGTATCCTCACTAAACAGATCTGTTAAGTTAAGTTGACTGTTAAGTGAAGTGTGTTGATTAATGATAAGGCCATGTGGCTGATAAGGTGGATTAAATAATGTGATGTGACTAAATTATGACACCTGCTTTCCACAACCGACATAATGAGTTTCCTTTTTTTAAAAAGAAAATATAACTTAATTTCAGTCAAATGATATGCCATATCATATTATTTAATCCACCTCATCAGGCACATGGCCTTATCATTGATTAACACACCTCACTTAACAGTCAACTTAACAGATCTGTTTAGTGAAGATATGAATTGTCTCAAATAAATAATGTTAAAATTGAAATTGGGCAAAAAAAAAACTTTATGATTAAAATTGCTCCTCTCTAAAAATATTGAGGGGTAAATTGCTCTTTAACCCACTTTTTTCCTGCAAACCCCACCATCCACCAGCCTCTATTATATTGCAGAACACCCCCACAGCCTGCCAAAGATGTTCTTGCAGCGACTGCTCCATCAACATTTATCTTCACCCATCTAATAGGAGGTTTTTGCTATGATGATGTGGCGTTTATATAGTTAGGCAGCCAGACAAGCATGGGATCATATGATGTTACAAATTTTTTTTTCCCCCATATGTACAAAATGGTCTCTGCTGGGTTTGAAGGTCTTGAAGTCATTTTCAAATATGGAGAGATTTTTCCACAGCCATAATTTCCAAATACCAACTCCAAAATATAAGCTTCCATTATATCCCCAAACCCCTTCCAAGCTTCCGTTTTAAATTTATAGCCATCCAATCATGCAGACCAGCAGCAAATAAAGAAGTGATGTACCTTTGATTAAGCACTTTCAACCATATAGGTTTTAGCATAAGGGCATTCTCTCACAATGTGCAAGGCATCTTCTATTCCATAGTGACAGAGGACTACACAGTGCAGATGTTTGAGACCAAGTGATTCTCCATGAGTATGTTGGAATTTATTTAGAAACAACATCCACATGAAAACTTTAATTCTCTATGCACCCTTCCATTTCCAGATTTCCTTTTATGCTGTGTGATGCATCTTTTGTGGTTACATTCATGGTCATCTCTTTTTAGCAAGGTTTTGAAAACCAGACCGGACATTGAATCGGTTGGGGTACTGGATCAATGGTCAATGGGTTAGATCGGAGTCAGCCCGGTGGAAATAAAAAATAAATTTCAATTCTCATTATAGTGTCATACTATCCAAAATCAATTCAATATCTTGAATAAATAATTATATGCTTATCAATTATTCTTTATATTTTTTTTGATATATTGATATAATCCAATATTAATTGATCAACCAATGATACTACAATTAATAATCATAAGCATTATTCTTACTATTTTAACAAATTATCAAAATAGA
>JBAGKO010000011.1:10717344-10730785 GCA_037177275.1 Acacia concinna | reverse complement strand
GAGGAAGTATCTTTTTTAAAACACTCAAATATATCGTTATACTCAATTATGCATTTTTACTGTATGAATGAATACGAAGTAAATTTAGTCTAAAATTAAATGCTCAAATGGCGACCATGGGATTGGGTCCAAACCAAAAAAAAAAAAGGAACTTCATGTTTTGAGAAAGAAACTTGTTAAAAGTTTTTTTTGTTAAAAAAAAGAAAACGTTTGAATGAGTTAGGTTTCAGAAGTTTGTCGAGTCTAAGCTCTTGAAGTATATCCCATGACTCTAAAAAAATGTTTACAAAAGCGAGACTAGAAATTTGAAACACATTTCCTAATTCCCAGTCGTCTTAAATTAATTGCATTCTTCAAATAAATAAATCTTTTGTTACTTACAATTCTTCATTATAAGTAAGATCTCCTTTGTATTTATATATAGAGAGAGAGAGAGAGAGAGAGAGGGATCGAAAGTGACGCAATTTAACATGCTTGAATGGGATATAAATCTTATAAATTATATTCATAATCACCCACTTTATCCCTCTATCTTTCTACAATATTTTTGAATGTGCAGAGTCTAAACAATATTTATATTTTTTGCAAATAATTTTTCTTTATTATAATATAAAGAACGTATGGTTTTTAAAGGAGAACATCATAAATATATAAATTAGTTAGAAAATTATTTATTCACCCATAAAATTCGTGCAGTTTCTATGTTAAATTAATCATAAAAATATCTAAACATAGGAATAACTTTTTTAATAATCATTATACTATAAGAGATATTATTGGGAAAATATTATATAAGAACAAGAATGGTAACTCTGAGTATATGGATGGAGAGGAAAAACCCACACAGTACATGTAAATCCTCCATCTCTTATTGAAACATGTACAAATCCAATAGGGAAAAAATGGCAGTTTAATGGCATAACCAGCAAAAGCAAATATTCTAAGAAAGAGTTCACAGCCTAAGCCTGAACTTACAGCTGCTACTTACAATCTTAATCTTATTATTAGTTTCCAAACTATCCACCACAAGCCTGCACCTAACCCTGAACTTCACTTTGAACAGTTTCAACTTCCCAAGCTTCACCCTCACAGGTTGCTTTGCCCTAATATTCAGAGGAATATTCCCAGTGCTCTGCATCTGATCCTGAATCACACTCTGCAACCCTGTTGCATTCTGTATTTGCCCAAGAAGAGGCAAATGAAGCACTGTTGTGTTCCTGTGACCCTGATAGAACTTAGGCAAAGACCCTTCACATAACTTTGTGTCCTCGTACCAAGCACTCAAATGACTTCCTCCTTCATAGTATATCCCTATCCTCTTGTTAGGGTTTCGTGCTGTGAGTGTCACATTGAAAGTTGCAGAGAGATTGTTGTCTGGTGAAAGACTGAACTGAGCTACTCTAAGTTCGTCTATTGAGTATTTCGGAAGCTTTGGCCTAAACACAAGGAAGAGAATTCCTACGGTTATTCCTATCGCTACTATTAGTATAAGCAGAAGGCTTATGGTCCAGCACAGAAACTTGCAGCAACAGCTTCTTGATCTTCTTTTCTTCAGAACCGGCTGGGGATGCGCCGCCACTGCCGGTGGCAGTGGCGGCTCCGCCGGTACACCCTTATCAGACTTTGACATGTCCTTAGGGAACAGTGGTGCTGAAGGTGTGTGTGGTGGTGCCTCCACATCTTGAACTGGGTGGATTCTCTGGTGATGATCGGCCATGTTTGTTTCAGAAAGTGAAGGATTCAATTTCTTCAATGTTGTCCCTGGTACAAGTATATATATATATATATATGTAGATGACGATAATGGTTAGGTTGGCGAGGAAGGTTTGGATATAATATATATAAATTCATAAGGCGCTTCCTATTATTGACTTGGGTATGATATGAAGGTTAATAGCTAGGTCTGGTTTTATACTAGAGCTAAAGAATTTCTCAGTCACGTGCCCCAAAAATTCAGCAATAAATGGCGTCCAGAAATTGCTACTGTATGTCTGCTAATTGCTTCATGAAAATTTTAAAGAAACCTGAATAGTTTTGACCAATGGAATTTTTATTGCTTTTCCTTCAAGGACTAGTATTAACGCTGCAGCTGACCTAAAGCCTTGTTTTATATTGTTTCTAGACCTCATGTATTCAAATACTCCAAAATATAAAATAGTCAAAAAAAAAACTCTGAAGCATGCAAATATCATTGTCTTTTAAACCGGTACGCAAATTAATCTGAACACAGTGTCATAGAAGCTTTCAAAGCATTGAAAAAAAATTAGGGAAAAAATTAAATAAAAGATACTATTATATTTAATATCTTATCATCATATCCTTAATTTAATTTTTCTGATAGATGAAATCTTGTTATCAATATCTTTAAAATATTTTGAGTAATTTTTAACATAGGAAGTTTCTTTATTTAAAGGGAAAATCACACTTAAATACCATTTGAATTTTCAAAACTTAAAAAAATCTGTTAATATTTTAAAAAGGCACTAAGATACTATGATCAAATTGGGTTTTTCAAATTTGCTGATGTGAAAAGTAATCTATAAACTAACAAATTCCATTATTATTTTTATAAATCTCATTAGTCAACTTATGAAAAATCATCTTTCTCTTCTGTTTTTTAAATTTCCTAATGTGCAAAAAGATCTACAAACTAGTAAATTCCATTACTATTCTTGCAAATCTCATTACTCAACTTGCGAAAATCCTCTCTCTCTTATGTGATTATGTGTCAGTTAATGTCAGTATCATATGAACAGAGAACAGTGCTGTCAGAGGGAGAGAGAAAAATAAAGATAAGAAAAAACTAGCGAAATCCATTACGAAACTTGCAAATTCCATTACTCATATTGTGAAATCATGCTATTGTTCACATTAGCAAATTTAAAAAAACTCAATTTGGTTATGGTACTTTAGTGTCTTTTTGAAATATTAAATGACTTTTTTATGTTTTACAATTTTAAATAGTATTTAAATGGTATTTTCTCTTATTTAAAGTCCAAATAATGATATTATGAATAAGAAGTTTCTTTTTCACAAGTATTTACTCGTGAGTTTGTATATATTATGTGGTATAGAATACCCGTATCGATAAATCAACTATTTCACATTAAGAATACTTTTTTATGTAAATTAGCAAATTTGACTTACTCGGATTCCTCAAACGTGTGTGTGATTTGTGACGCAACTTTTTTCTTTTAAAAAAAGAATGATAGAAAGGTAAATACAAATAAGATGCTTATAACAACTGTCCACTATAAAGGCGTCTTTGAAAAGGCTATAGAAGTTTCATTGATTTGTCGCGTAAAATTTATGTTGAGGTGAGAAGAAAAGACCAGGTCCACATACAAATTATAAACCACACATCATAGGAACACTTGAATATAATGTACGCGTCTTGGCTAAAATCTTGACTTCTTTGCTGACAACATCACTGATCTCACGGCAGCCATCGACCACCTCCGTGTCATTATATTAACTTTCTGGTTTGGTTTTATTTGTTGCGGGGGAGAAATTGAGTTTTAAATATTAGATGTTTAATGTTCAAGTGGCCATTGATAAAGGCACAAGTGGAATAAGCTTTGACCCATCAAACAGCAACCTTCCTGAGGCATAAATGTAGTTGTTTGTTTAAACTTGAATGCTTCTATAAGAAAGTAATATATAGTTCACCTGATTCAAGATTCCACCAAACCTGGCTGCCCCAGAAAAAAGGTTCAAGTTTCAACTCACCATCTACCCTTTGTTCAACAGGACACCAAATTTAATTTACTCGTTTTTATCAACATGAAAGTGAAGATTAGTTAACAATGAAGAGATATTTTTCCTATCTATTTCACTTTTTTCACCCAATTAATTAGAATAAATTCACATTAGACAGCAGGTATGTTGTACAGCAGAGATCAATTAAAAATAAAAATAAATAAAAAGTAAAAAGACTATATCTTTATATATGGAAAACGTGTCTTGAAAGGTTGGAATTTGATAACCGAATTTGAAAATAATTTTTTTATCCGAGGCGATTAAGACTTAAAATGATATTAATTGTTTTCAAGCTAGTATTATGGTATGAAGGTTGGTTACTTGTAAGTTGAGGATAATTAACAAGGATGTGTTACCGAGGTTATCCTCTATTCAGAACAGAAAGCCTCTTTAAATATATTATTGTTAGAATTTAAGTTTAACAATCTAAACATAACTACCTACTAGGTTGTTCAAGGACTCGGCCCAATATCGAACATATAATACAGTCCAATATGTTAACATCAACCTCCTTATATATAAAAAAATGTGTTAATATCAACCACTCATCTAAGAAAGAAATGGCAACTGATGTACCAAAAAAGTGTAGCAGGCAACTGAAAGGAATATCATGAGGATTTTCTGAGAAGCAATGGGGTATATTGAAATCGATGAGAAAGCCATTGCTGGATCTAGGAATTATTAACAAGAGTAATTAGAGATATATTATTGAAAAATATGAAGAAAACATAGGTTGTCACTAATCTACCCTCAATTGAGGGAAATGAGCCACTGGGAACGTCAGAAAGACTTATTTCCCTCCTTTAGAGACCCAAGTTATCCTCTGTTAACATAGTGAGAATTTTACCATCTTTAACACATTCATCATATTAATTATGACCTTTTATAGTATAGACTAGGATCACCCAATTAACCCATTAATACGCCAACCAATAGTAGTACACTTGATACTTCTGACCATAATCATCGTAAGTTAATAAATACAAGACAACGAATAATCAGGATAGCCAATTATCCATAATTAAATTAAATAGTTGCAATTAAAGCAAGTTTAAAAGGAGAAAATGAAATTTCCAACACATTTAAGTAATTGGAGGTAGGAAGTATAATGTTGGTGAATGAATCCATGTAGCACGCTATTTACGATCCCGTCGCTGTTAACGATGATGGCATGGCGTGAACATCTTTAATGTCACCAAACCTCCCACTTCCTGTCCTCTGAAAATCGCATTCTCTTCTTTTTCTCGAGTTCCACACATCAGTTGAGTCACCAACATTTGGTTTCAGTGATAAAGAAGAAGAAAGCCCCACATGCCATTGTCCACTTACAGGGAAGCTAGTATTTTTTTCAGAAGATCCTCGGTCCTCCATATCGAATACCCCACCACCTAGGAGCGAACCATCTCTATTTATTGTCACGTACTTGTGCAGGCTAGGCTCCATGACATCATCAGTGACATGTACCTCGGATTCTACAAAAGGGTGTTCCTTGATACTAGAATCAGGCACTCTCTTTGCATTGTGATTGGCAGAAAGATTCGACCTTGTACTGGCGTTGAGATCAGCTACTGCTTCAAGGATGGAGCAAGCTTTGGCAACACAAGCTGGAAGAGGAATGAAAGGTGTGTTGTTGTTGTTGTTGTTCTTTTGATGGAAGTTTTGGATGTCTTCAAGCAGTAGCGAGGTGTAAGATTGTGATGGAATTCCTACAGTTTCATTGTTGACGAGATGGTCTAAGTCTCGTGATCTCCTAGATGATCTGCTTCTTGTTAATGATAATGTTGTCTGTGGTTTAAGGTTGTCCAGCCCTGAAATTGGTGGCATCTCTCTTGTGTTCATTGAAGATTGTTCTTTGATCTCTTCTTCCTCTTGTTTCTCCTTCGTCTTCATTCTGCTTGTTCTGCTTTCGATGTTGTTCGTGTTAACTTTTGTTTTCTGCGATGAAGCAGATGAGAGCCACGTGAAAAGAGTATCAAATAGTACTAATTTTGTGAAGGACTGTAACAAGAGACCTTAGTATTGAGGAGACCAGAATATCAGTTTATTCACTTAAACGAAAATGTCAATCCCTTCCTGCTGAGAAATGTAAACACAATCAAGTCAATTACCTGATTAACTTGGGGTTCAATTTCCCTTTTGGATCTAGTTTGGAACCTACCGCTATTGTTGTTTGCTGACTGTGAATAAGCAAGGGAATTAACATCAATCTCACTGAGTGGGTTTCTTCTATGAGGGGATTTTTCTGCTTTCCTTGAAGAATTACGACTCAATGAAGGTTGCTGCTGCTGCTGATTCTCACCGAACAATGTTACTGTACCATTTGCTCTTGAAGGAGACAGAGTACGAGGTGAAGCTGCAGCAATATTTTTCCTCACTGAGACCCTCACAATGCCTCCACCACCATTGTTACTCTTATCCATAGCCAAGGATGAAACAGTAGGAGGGACAGACAACATTTTTCCACGCCTAGTTGTGGTGTTGTTGTTTGTGAGGTTGCAGGTTGTTGTGTCTGACGACCGTTTGCCCGGAGATCTGCTAACTCTTCTCTCTCTACTGCTTGAACGTTGTTGTTGGTCTCTTTCTCTGCTGGGAGTTCTTCTCCTTCTCTCTGATGAAGCCACCGGAGATTTCCGACGTTGCCGGTGCAGCCGGAGTTGGAGCTGGCTCTCTCTGGCCAACCTATCATCGTCCTCACACAATAAACTACCATTGCCAATGGCACTGGTGACGGTATCATTCTCACAGTGGTCAAAATCACGGCTTTTGCTTGAGGCAGAGTGTTTTCGCCTTCTTCCACGTTCACTGGAGGAAACTGCTTTCCCTGAAGAGTTTCTGCTCAGTCTTCCACACTCTAAGAGAATCTCATCAACTTCTTTTGCTTCTGCTGCTACGTTCGTCATGATAATTGAAGCAGCCCCATCAGAAAATGCGTGTTTTGAAAATTTCTCTCTTCCACTACTACAATCATCAGAATAGCTCTTCCTGTGCTTGATGATAAAGACTTCTTTTTTCACCTGGCCTTCATCTTCTTGCTTGCTCTCCTTCTTTAAGCTCACTTCTCGCTCAGATTCCCATTCGGATTTAATGACGGTGACAGGTTGGGGTTGAAGATGTGGTGTTGGGAGATAAACTGACTGAGTTGCAGAAACAGAGGGAGAGGAAGAAGACCTTTTCTTCTTACTCATACAAGTTCCCATGGAATTTCAGGTTTGATGTTAACCAACGGAGCGAGATAAAGGCAGGGAAATGAAAGATATAGTGGAGTAGTACTACGAAGTACGAAGGGAGGAGTGTTCTCAGATTTGAATAAAAACGTTGCCCAAGAAACAATTTTTTTAAAGGGAATTGATAACTTTCCTAGATTTAATGTGAGAGAGAGAATAATTCAAATTTTGGCAGCAAACAAGCGGCCAGCGGGTTTGCCATATTCTCCGTCTAGCACGGATCCGTTGGAGTTGGAAGGGTTTGTTGGTGTCTGACACCACAACTTCAATGCTGGCATCTTTCAAAAATGAATTTCTTGTGTGTGTGTGTGTATTAAAAAAATATAGATATCTTGGATGTAGAAATGTTGACATGCATCAACTATATATATAACGATTAAATTTATATTTATATAGAGCATAAGCTGATTTGCACTTTTTCTGTCAGTACATTCAAATTTGCAGAGCGACCTTGTTTTATGGATGGAACAAAATGCTGAATTCTCAGACAGATTCTCGAGAAAATTTACAGCGTTGTCCTTTTTTCAAAGAATTTGGATAGTTACAAAGAACACATATTGTGCCACTCGACTGGAGAGTCTTTGGCCTGTGGTGTTCATCGTTGTTAGAAGCTTCAGCAACGGCTATCTTCATCTGGATCTGTCAGATTTTAAAAAAGAATTTACGTATTACACAGGTTTATTTGATCGCCTGCTGTTTTAAGTTAATAATGTTCACTTTCTCACGGTATCCAGCGTGCAGGCACAGAAGAACCAACGAGGATATTATAATTCTTCTGAACTGACTAGAATAATCTACAGAAATGTCCAGAACACAAAATCTCAAACGTTCAGTTAGTTTGAAATCCGTAATAAATATTTTCTTACTACACATAAATAAGGAACAGATCAAGTTAAGAGTTCCCTCTCTTTGAAGTAAAACCTCATACAGCTACATACAGTATTTTGACATCATCCAATTAATTCAATGTCGAAAATTTGAAATTGGAAAAGGAAAGATGCAAGTGGGCACAACATACAGGTCAAAAAAAAAAATGTGGGCACAAATTAGTTCAAGCTCATGGAGCCTTACCTCTCATCCAATAAATGCTGACTCATGAGTCATACACGGACAAAGAAAGAAGACATTTATTCATTTTTCTGATTACTGAACTGTTGTTCTTAATAGCCATATCCAAGAAACTAATCACAGCTAGCAAAATCCACACCGATACTCCCAACATGAATACACAATTTCAGTAATTACACCAAAAGAACACCTATTGAAATAATTTAACTCTGACCAACTAGAATAATTTATCCTGACATGTCAAAAAACGGGGAGCCATATAAGCACTGGAAGTTTTGTAGTCCCCCTGCTCATCTCTGAAGGCAACAATAACGTTAACCCAGCATCAGCAGCAGGAAGAAGATGAATTAGAGTGATCCTGTTGCTCCAGGGAAGAGTTCTGATATTTTATTGAAGACGTCCATGACCTGAAGTTTATAGTTAAACACATTTATTAGAAGGTCACGCCAAATATGTTAACACTGAACATGAAAGTATTCATAAGGAATTACTGGTTTGGGACATAGAAAGATTGAACAAAAATTTTAAAATCTAAATACCAACAAGCATATGCTTTCAAGAATGACAAGAATCAAAGCTAAATATTAAAATGCAGTATCATGATACCTCCTTGTCATTTTGATATTTAGTTATATTCATCGGGTTCTGTGAACACTGCAATTAGAATATATTCCAGTCAGTCTTCTATTTTTGGGTGAAAGAAGGGGTACAGTCAGTCTTTTTATATATGAAACAAAATAATTATAGTAGAACATACATCCATGATAGCCGCCTGAACCTTAGGATTTTGAAACGCCATTGCAACATCAGGATTGGCCATTATCTTTGAAATGACCTCTTCAGGAGTGAGCCCAATTTGATCTGATGAAAGAAAAATGCTAAGCAGCAGCAAAGAGGAAGAATGGAACTACTGCAAGGAACGAACTAAATTCACCCAGCTCTCACACAAAATTATCAAAATTAATTTGAACTTTGAACCAATAGAAATTTTAGAAAAACAAAGAAAAAACCTACCAAATTGTTGCTTAACCTCAGGACTGTTCAGGTCAAAACTTTTTAAGGTGTCCATCATCCGGCTGTCCCATTCACCACTGCCGCTCATATTGTTTCTGAAACCAGTGCAAAGAAATATAAGAGCAGGATATGATACTTTGATTCCAGGGAAGATTGCACCACAAGGTTAGTTTAAACAAGATTACATATATTCATTGGAAAACCATTTTGCAGGTTAAAAGGTTCTGTATGTTGCAGTTCAATGAATATAGGGGAAACTATTTTGCAGGTATACTTTTCCTTAATTTTTTAATTTGTTACCTATATCTTTTTCTCTAGATAACTTGGTTCTGTTAGCAATGTTAGATCCTGTACAAAGGGCTCATGATGCTAACAGGGCAAAGTTATAGAGGCTAATGGTACTAATAAAGCAACTTCAGAGGATTTAACAGAAGTACCAGTGCCAAAATAAAATTTGAGAGAAATTATAGTTACCTGCAAAATGGTTTTTCCTATATTGATTGAATTGCAACTTACAGAATCAACATAAAAATAAAATTTGGCACTGTCAAATGAAGCATGAATATTAGGAATAATTTTTAAATGTCTTACTTTCCAAATCTATTCGGCCATTACATGTATAAAAGATTGAACAGTATGCTGGACAACACAAGTCTTCAAAACAAAAGGAAAATGACCCTCCACCGGAAAATACCATGCAATTAATACATAAAATGGCTTGAAAAAACTTTAATTATAATTATGGTGCATAGCATGTCCATTAGGTCTATCAAGGAAATCTCTTAAAATCAGAAGATAACTTGATTGCGGATGTTTGGAAACAGGGCAAGATGGCCCACAGAAAACTCAAGAAAAAGATGTTTTTCAAGAGTTTGCTGCCCCAAAACTATGGTTTAGAAAAGAAGTCATTATCCACCTGTGGACAATTATTCTGCCCACTAGAATACAAGTACTGAAATGTGAGGAGTGAATAGTGCATGCAGGAATTTCCTCAGGTTATTTTTCCACCAAATAAAAGGACCTGAACCCATGGGACCTGATACAATAATTGGAGGGGGAAAAATAACCCCAGAAACAGCATGACACTGAAAAATGAATGAAGAACTTACAGCATTTCTTCAAGTTGTTGACGGTACTGAGGATTCTGCAGCATCCCTATTTAAAGCAGCAATGATACAATTATTAGTCTTCATTAATTAAAGGTGTCAGGTGAAATAAACGAGAAACATCAAAAAATTCTATCATACAGTCATCATTGTCCAAAAAAAGAGGAACAGGAAAAAAGATGCTGAGGCCCCAGAAAGATGAGAGGTGACGGTATCATATGAAATATATAGACATTATTGTACAAAATAATAGACAATGTGGCCTCTCAAGCTTCATCTCAGTATTAGCCAGAGTTCCCAGCAATGATGAGAGACAGAGGTTCATATCCTCACTCCCCAGCTAGCAATCTCAACCCCCATAAGATTCAAAAAACAAAGGCACATGGAGAAAAAGATGGCAAACACATACAGCATTAAAATTATGTGGCTGATTCCTGGTACGATGCTAACCAATGAAAATTGCTTGTCAACACTATTTGAAGTAATGACACTTATGATTACTACTTATAATCAAAGGCCTGAAAAGGTACGAAATTACATTTGAAGGTAGTAGGATTCCTCATCTCCTCAGGTAAATAGCTGCAGCAGTACCAAATAAAAATTAATTTTGTCTTGTATGGCAAGAAAAAATCTATTAATTTGAACAAGCATTAAAAAAAATACTTAAAATTTTCCATGGAGAAATGGTAATGCATAATACATTAAGAATCTACAAATGCATATGCTAGAAATCAATCTAATTTATTTCAAAAAAAAAAAAGGAACTAAATTGGCATGCAATAAAGCTTCCAACATATTACCGAATATTAAAGGGAGATGAAAACTAAATTAAACCGTCTTTTGAAGGAAGCTAAAAAAATGAATGAAAAGGAGAAAGAAAGGATAAGATATTTCTAAAACAAGAGTCAGAAGGGAGATCAGACATTCTGTGTCAGAATAATTTTTGTTAGGTTCCTATATACATTCAAACTGCACTGATAACATATTTCACCAAGAAAATAAAAACACAGAAGGCTTGGACTTCACCAATATGATCAGCAACAAAGTCTATAAGGAAGCTACCAAAAGTACAGTAAAGAACGCTCAGGCAGGCAAGGGAGAGGAATTATGATAAACATGAAAAAACAAAGGGGAAAGGCCTGAAAGAAAAACAATGAGGGTTCCAAGATCAATAGCCAACAATTGACATATTAAAGTAAACCATATAATTTCATCCTCACACACGGGCAAAACCTGCAATTTGGAAAATTCCTATTTCTTTATTGTTTGTAATAGGAAAATTAAGGTTAAGTATTGAAGCAAAATAATAAGGTGAAGAAAGCTACCAAAGGAAAACAAATGATAAAATAAACAAAAAAAAAAGAGAGAAAGGATTCATCCAAAAGCCCCTCATAGCCATGCGCCATGAGGACAATAAAAAAAACAATACAATCAAAATTGATTTTAAAACTTAGCATAGGGAAGTGTACTTTAAAGCATATGCAAGGAAGGAGCACTACATAGACAGCCAAGAGTAGACAATTACAAATCATGAAGTCAAAAGGAATTAATATTACGGATAAACCATCTTCTGTACTGTCGGGTCTTCCATCATTTTCTCCAAGGCTTCCACTGATAAGACTGATTTTCCTAACCAAAAAATGAACAATGGCAAACTTAGAACATTTGTTTAAACCAGAAGGCAGCTCATTAAAGAACATTGAAAGAACAGAATCACAGAAAATATACATTCTGAGGTTGCAGCCAAGGAAATCTCACATGAATTGAACCCATAGCATCCACGTTACTAGTTAACAATACTTTTCCGAACTCAGACTAATCCATATCTTACCGACATAGTTTCAAACTAGGTAATAACAAATTAACAATATCGAACTTGAGTCAAGAAGTTATCATATATTTTCATCATGTACAAGCTCAGGATCAACTGCACACTATTTCTTACTATGGTTCGAAGCTGTATCTTAGCAGAATAAGCTGGCTGGGAAGATGAGAAGATTTCTTTTGACAAGATATGAAGGGATTTGGAGGACATACAATGCCAATTACGTGGCAAATCATTCAGTTAGAGGGGAAAAGTCATTTAAAACATATATCTTTGTCTCTTAAGGTGCTGGGTGAATGGATTTTTCATGTCTTCCATTTGGAGTTTCAGATCGTAATTATTTGAAACCCCTTTTGATTTCTCATTAGGGTTTCTGTATGAGGTTGTCTCATCATTCTTTGTATGTAATTTACAAGTTGGCAAACATGAGAACATAGCATTTATCATCAAACTAGAACAGTAACCATGGATTTCTTCAAAATTTAAGCAAGAGCAGACATTTAATGTATTCCCAGACTCTTACCTGTAGACTGAGAACCAGATGACGCACCAAAACCCTGGTTAGATGCCACTCCATTTTGAGAAACCTTCAATAAATGCACATGGATTATCGCATTTTAAGATTGTAACTTAATTAGCAAAAACTCAAATCTTTAAAACTCACTTCATCAGGAACCCAAGTTTCCTTGGTGGAACTTGGTTCACTATCATCTTTGAAGCTTTCAAATGGATTTTTCTGATGAGTTTCCTCGGGAGAAACATCTACAAAAGCTGTGAGAGAAATTTTATCAGGAACAGGAATACTTATTCAATAAAAGTACACAACATACAAAAAATGACATCATCAAGCAGAATCAACTCTACTACCAAGAATGATAACTCAGGAAGATTTTTGACTCCACATCTTGTCCCAAAAATTCCACTTACATTCTGTCTAATTAAATATTAAATTTTTGTTAAATAAATGAAACAAATGATGGTACACAAGTGATTGCATAGTTGCAATTTCAAATAAAATAAATCTCATATACTGAAGTTGTAACTCCAAATCAAGCAAATGAAGAAAGGATGTGACTATTGTCATCTATTGTAATGGAGAGATAGAAACCCATGCTGAGTCTAACAGACTTTCTGCATAAACTGAATTTTAATGCCAAGACATTTGTGAGTAAAATGGCTGTCTCACACCCCCTGTTTCTTCAGCTATCTTGTTGGTTTTAAGCTTTGTCTTAACTCTTGGACATATCATGGCTTCCTTACCAAATACTATGATCTATGGAAAATTAGCTAATTATATCAAATAGTGGATAACCAAAAGGATGTCTGTTTTAGGTTTGTGAAGTACGTTTCAACATTACAACAACAACAACAACAACAACAACAAAGCCTTAATCCCACTAGGTGGGGTCGGCTACATGAATCGCACGACGCCATTGTGCTCTATC
>JBAGKO010000011.1:10676996-10691120 GCA_037177275.1 Acacia concinna | reverse complement strand
ACCTTATAAATATGTTTTTTTTCTGTTATACTTGTTATACACGAGTATTAATTTTATTTATTCTTTTGATGGGACTCTTACCTTCATTGTTGCATCTTTGTTTCGGCAGACTCTGAGTTTAGCTCAGATAAGTGATAACCATATACGGCGTCTTTACTACTTGGCGCGGTTTGATATAGCAATTTCAGCCAGGCGACTCGATGGCGATGACATTTTCTTTTGGTTTCCCCTTTGGTTCAATAGCCTCATATTACTATGCTAGTCCAAACAAAGAATTCCATTGGTTAGCATCTGTCCTCACCGGTATCATCTCCTGTGTCATTGTAAGTGCAGTCAACTGCTGATTTATATAATGATGATTTTTGAGTAAATTTTAAAGCTTTGTGAAACAATGTCTAGATTGGCTAAAATGAGAACTCTTATCCCCTTAATGGCGAGGGAATAGACATAGGAATGATGTAACAGGACAGCACAACAAGGAGGTGGGGAGGCCACATATGGCTTTTCTTGTGATGTCAATGGTGAACAGAAATACTTTGCTCCCAATCAACTTACCTACTTGATCCTTATCGAATTTAACTTCATATAGGTCAAATTTAGTTACATATATTCCTTTTCTTTCTTTTCTAAGATAATCCAAGTATTGCCATTAGAGGATGTTGCAGTGCTACAACTCATTAGATTTGGAAAATTTCATTTGGACAAAAGGTTGTTTTGTTTATCCCTTCTTTTAATACTTTGTGATGCATAAATCGTTGAGTAACTTGAAAAGGAAGATAAGTGATCTGTCAGGTCAGGAATTCAACAGAATATATGACAGAACAGACTATTCGTTGATCAGAGCTGTTGTCAATTATAGATATTACTTCTAGTGTTAGAACCTTCTTATTTTCCAAATTGTGGGTGTAATTTTGGAAACCGTCACTCTTTATAATTGTTAAGAATAGAAAATTTAAAATTAGGAAAATAATTAATATTATTATGATTGAGGTTTATCACTTAATATTTTAGGATTTGATATGAAATATTTTATCATAACGATTTGATTTGATTATATTAGTTCCTTGAGTTAGGGTTAGTCTATTCTTACTCATATGAAGGCCTCCTTGTAATCTCTTATTCTTAAGAATTAATAATATTTAGAGTATTTTTTATGTTCTTCAATGTGATTCTTTATTCAAAATATTATTGTCTCTTTCTCCTTTTTCTTCTGTTTAACACGGTATCAAAACCAAGTTTTCTTATTTGTATTTTTTGTCTGTTAGAGAGAGATGTTTTGGGTTGGTGGTGGCCCTGGGGGTTTCATGTGGTGATCGTGTTTTGAGTTAATTGTGTTGAATATTGGACTTTTTGTTTGAGTCGTTCTGAAATTTTTGGATTCTTTATTCGAGTTGTTTTAGTTTTGTTCTTTTGGTTTTTGGCCCATGTTTCAATTGTTTGCCCCTTTGGGAGGTTGTTTTGATACTTGGTCTCTTGTGAGTCTTTGGAGTTTTGCTTTGGTCCCTTGTGAGGCGTTTGGAGTTTTGTTTGGGTCTCTTGTGAGACCATTTATTGTTGCTTCGGTCCTTTATGAGCCATCCATTGTTGCTTTGGTTTATATAAGGTTGTTTGGTGATACTGTTGGATTTTTTCGATCTGAATGTCCTCGATGTAACATTTTGTTTAAGTTTTTGGATATGCTCAAATCTGCTAATCTCATGAAGAAGAAGATTATTGGTGATCGTTTGTTCACATCCAAGCGCTTCCAACTTGAAGGGGTGTGTTAAGAATAGAAAGTTTAGAATTAGGAAAATAATTAATATTATTATGATTGAGGTTTATTACTTAATATTTTAGGATTTGATATGAATATTTTATCATAATAATTTGATTTGATTGACTTAGATTTTATTAGATTAGTTTCTTGAGTCAAGGCTATTCTATTCTTGCAATATTTAAAGTATTTCCCGTGTGATTCAATGTGATCCTTCATTCATATTATAGTTGTCTCTTTCTCTCTTTTCTTCTATCTAACAATGATGGTTTTGTAGTGGTGTGATTTAGGGTAATAAAGTATAAAATAATACCGTTGAAAAGTAATAACTTCTATAGGTTCACAATTTTTAAAGTGATTCTCATTTATCAACAAATTCTTCCTATATCATATAGGGTCAATATGTGGGATGTCTTGGAAAGCCTTAGGACTAATAGTGCAGTACTAATGCAAGTTTCAAAATACTGATTTCTTATTAATGCAGTATACATTTGCATGATTCATGCAATCTATAATTTTCAGCAACTTTTGTCACTTCTTCTCTTCTTGAAGGTCTATAGATTAACTGCATTTGTGAGCTCTCTGCTGTTTGAGGGATATGGCAAATTGAGCAGTGCACAAAAAATTGAATGGAATAGCAGGTGAAATGCATTTACATAATGATTTCTGCTTTAATTGAGTATATCCATATTTGAACATTCACATAAATATAAGCACATTTTTGAAAAGCAGGGGCTTCTCAACAGTCCATGCTGTATTTGTATCATTTGCATCTTTCTACTTCCTGATGGTGTCAGATATGTTCAACAAGAATTTGGAGGACAAGCCAGTTGTTGGGAGATCATCTACTTTGTCAAATACTGTATTGGGGGTAAGTTGATGAAGATGCCGCAGGTTTTCGTTGTTGATCTTATTTTTTGTCCCTTGCATAGTATCGATTTGGTTTATTTTTTGCCCCTTCCGTTTGACATAAGTTAGATTCTAAACTTGTCAAAATTATTGTGTTTTACATCTCTGCTGTTCTTCTCACTAGATCTGGGCACTTGCTGTAGAAAGTTGTTTTTGTCTGTATTTGACATTAGTCTATTCCGAAATTTTCAAATTTATTATGCTTTACATCTTTACTGTTCGCACTAGATCCAGGCATATGCAGCATAAGAGAGGTAGGAAAAAGAGGAAACTAATTTTTGAATACGAACAGTGCACTGTTCAGTTGTGAACTGTGACCAATAGGAATGGGCAATTGCTTTGTCATATAATCTGCATGTCAGGACCCAAATAAAAAATGCCGAACAAACTGTCAGTCGTAATTGTTCCCATTGGCCTTGTGCACACTTTCGCACTCTGCTTATCCAGTTAGTTTTCTTGAAAGTGTTTCATTTTTTTAGGTAAATAATGCCTAACACCCATGGTCTCTATTTTTGGTTTTTCTTTGAAATATATATATGTATATATTCTGATTTATTTTGAAATATATATGTGCTGAGAAAGTTTTTGGAGTTCTATTGTAGTTTTTTTTTTGGGCATTGCATGCTAATTCTCTATTTTCTATTTTTGTCATAATTTCTGTCTCTTTCTTAGTTCTGATATCTCTTGTCTCTCTTAATCTCAATAATAAGCTTAATGTAATTTGGCACTATTATTATTATTCGCCCCACTTATATGACTTTCCTTATGGCATTGGCTTAACTGTTCCTTTTTGGCTTTTGTATTCTTTCCTGTTTGCAGATTTCTATAGGTTATTTTTCATCGGATCTTACAGTGATTATTTGGAATTTTCCGGCTTTAGGAGGCCTGGAATATGTAAGTAGATGATAAAGGCTTTCTTCCTATTAATTGGATTGTAGCTGAACCTAGGTTTTTAGATACATCATTTTACTTTAATGATAAACGAACCTGATATCCTTATTATGCGATTTTGAAGTGGTAAAATAACTTTGTTTATTTATATTTAGGTTCTACATCATGCACTGTCCATGCTTTCCATCATCCTCTCTCTATTAAGCAGTCAAGCACAGCTCTACATACTAATGGTTCTTTTTACTGAAAGCACTACACCTTTTGTAAATCTAAGATGGTAATTCTGTTGTTCCAGAATCCAATTTCTTTCTCGTAACCTGGTCAACATTTGCTTAGTCACTTGTTACTTTAATTACATGCACAGGTACTTGGATAATGCGGGTCTTAAGAACTCAGTACTCTACATTGGGAATGGCATTGCATTGTTCCTTGGGTGGTTGGTACTGTCTAATACACTCTTGATCTTAATTCTTCTCATGAAAGACTGTGTTGGATTGGTTTGCATGCTTGAATGAATTTCTTATGGCCATGCAAATGGCCTAATTTTGGTAGTTCTTTTTGTAATTAGCTCTTTTCCTTAATTCTGGATGAGTCATATTCAGGTCAAAATGACAACAAAAATCACCAGGGGTTCTGATAAAAATTAAGAATTGAATATTGAATGCATGACTATGAGCCATGTGTGGACATTTTCCTCCCTTCACTCATTTATTATGGAAAATTGTTCGTAATCAACTTGGTGGTTGTCCTGAGCTTAGAAGGCTTCTATAAGAGATTGATTAGGCAGTCTTGAATAAGATAATGTACTAGGAAAGCATATTGTCATTCAGCTAACTGATTTGCTGACCTCACTTAATGGGATAACGTGTATTGTTGTATGAAGGATGTAAAAAATAATAGTTGCACACAGCCATGATCTTTGCTATTTCTAAGTACCAGTGGTTAAATGGACTTTGGAACTGTTTTTCTGGCCAGCTCCAAGGCAGTTCTTACAATGCTCTGTAATGATTGTGCTGCAGTTAGCGAGGGTTATTCTGTTCATCTTCTTTTTTATCCACCTGTGGATCCATTTCGAGGAGGTAATTAGCTTTTGCTTTCTAATTCCTCAAGATGTTACAGATGCATCCAGTGCCTGAATCAATTATCAAACTTTTTAATTTTGTTATTACCAGGTCAGGACAATCTTTCCTCTTGGTTTTTACGTCATCCTTGTGGTGCCTCCTGTGCTGGCAATGCTGAATATATTCTGGTTCTGGAAGATTGCCAAAGGTTTGGTTAAAACTCTTTCAAAAGCCAAACACAAGAAGTGAAGCCATCCATGCTTATTATAACTCCAGGACTTGTACATTACTATCAGTTATTGCTGTATTTAGGTGGCCATTTATTAAATGACAGCCCGCAATCTACATTATCTGCTCAAATGTGATGATACACTGCATCCATGGGTTGTCCATATTAAATTGAGAAATACTTTTAATTGACCTGCCAAGTCCACTTTAATCAGGTGTTTCTGAGGTATGAGCTTTATTACATACTGCATATAGGCAGTGAAGTTTTCTGTAGATTGTATAGCAAATATTAATGTTGATTGATATATTTGATTTGCTAAAAGTCTGGCTGTGTGTCAAATTCATCGGTTGGTCAAGTGGGATTGGTTGATTGAGATGGTATTTGACGGCATCAATCTCTTGACGCGTTTCATTTATTTCATGGTTGGACTTTGGACTTGGGACGTAAGTTTGGTGGGTTTCTTTTGCTCATGGTGACTGTACTCTACTTTCCATCAATCGCACTTAGGTTTAGTCCTATTTTTTTTAAACCTCACCCGCTAATGAAGAAAAGGGTTCAGATCTTGAGGGCGGACTTTCAAATTTTGACGTCGGATTCACGTGTCAAAGTTATTGGGTTTCATTTTATGAAAGTCAGGAAGTGTACCTTTTACAGCCTCTGCATCTGCCTCTGCCTCTGCATCTGCATCTGCATCTGCCTCTGCCTCTTACTTAGGCTTTACCCCGTCTCCTATAATAAGCTTATTTTGCCTTTTCCTTTTTCCCTCCTAATGTTCCAATCAATTTAATCATTCACATAAACATGTTAACACCGAATTCGAATTTCGAGTCTCATCCAAACCTAATAAAAAGGGAGAAATTTTTATATAAATTTAGTTCGTCATATCATTTATGGTATGATTAATTAAAAGATTTTGTAAGATTCATCTTTTTATTATTTGTGAAATATTAATTAATGAATTCATTTATTTTAAAAAAAATAAAAATATAAAAATCACAAGTAACCAACTAAAATTAATGTTCTTATATTTTAATTAATTAGATTACAAATAATGTGAAGAACGAGATTTACACAAGAATTCTTTACAAATAGAGGCAGCTTATCATTGACATTTTGCCTTTATCCTCAATGGAACAAATTTTGATGCTCGTTAAGAGACACGGACAACAGTATTTGTACCTTAGCTCTTATTAATTTTTTTCTTAAAATTTAATGGGTGAAAAATCTAAAATAAAGATAATTTATTAACTGTCGATTCAAAATAAATGGTGCTTTTTTTTAAAAAAGTCTTGGGTTGAAAATTTTAAATATCTACTATAAAAATGTATTTGGATTGTGCATATATCACTACAATATATCAATAATGAGCACCCAAACTATGTCAGAAATATCTTTATTCTGTAAATATGCATAACCAATGCAGAATAATGCATTTAACGTAAAACAGGTGCAAACTTCTTGAAATCAAATTGAATAAACCAATTATTTTTTTAATGAAATGTGAGTTTGATATACTATAAAATATAAATTATTATTTAACTCCTCGTTTTTATTAAAGCAACAAATCGCAGCAATTTTAAAGTTTGAGGATCGGAATCAAATTTTTATGTACTATAAATTGAGATATGGTTTTATTGATATAATTTCTATAAATAACACTCATCGAGAATTCAAATGAAACTTACATTGGTTCATGGAATCCAACGCCAAACATGTGCCTATACTATAACCATGCTTTCTAACCAGTCAATAGATTATTCATATTTTTTTAAAATTTATTTTCTAGAAGGCTTAGCTTAATTTAGAGGGCTATCAACCTGAAAAAGATTCGTCGGAAAAGGGGGAAAAATCGGATTGGATCTGATTAGATTGATAAACTTGCGAGGGTAAGATTTTTGTGTGATATAGTCCCCAATTTTCGCGTCAATGCATAATATTATTATTCGGGTAAAATTAACTGTGATTTACTTCCTCGGCATTACGTCTAAATATGAGATAACATTAACTTTTTTTAGAAATATTTATAAATAAAATAAAATTATTTTAAAATATTTATATTTATTATTATTTTTAAACTATGGGAAAATTATACTCAAGTCCCAAACAAGCAAATATACGTCAGATAGATTCCGTGAAAACAATATACTCCTCTCAAGTCCCAAGGGACCTCTCTGTCCTAAATTTCATATGTCTAAAGTCCATTATGCCCTTGTTAATGTGAAGAGAGAGAGAAAACGAAATTGAAGTGTTGAAGTCGAAATTCTCCATGCTCCTTCACGGTTTTTCCTTTGTCGGCGAGCTCTCCTCCATGGTCACCATTGTCCGAATCTGAACGCACGATGGCCCAGGAGTATCTCGGCAAGTTGGCCGTTGAACCCTTAGTCTCCATTTGCACGATAGCCCAGGTTTGTTTCTCGGTCTGTCGCTGGTGGAACCCTAAATTTCTGTCATCTCCAATGCAAACCGAATCGATCCTTGTGTGACTTCCTTGTGCAGAGTTTGAGCTCGTACGGAGGGAAGTTGTAGTGTGAACTCTTTTGCTCTATTTTCGAAGGTCCAAGGGTCGAACAACGCACGATTTGTGTCTGCTCGCCAGTGAACTCTGTTATAGTGGTAAGATACGTTGGAATGTCATGTTATTTGTGGTTTCCAGAGATTTTATTGTCATCAGAACAGTTGCAAGGCATCCGAAATTTTCTACTCAAATGGGCCTCTGTTTGTTGCTGTTGTATGTAGTGCCTGATGTGGTTGTGTTTTTCATTCTTTAGCAGTTACATTTGTGTTTCTTTCCCTGTTGAGTTTGCAAGATATTTGTTAGCCATGGATTGATTTTTTAATTCACCATTGGCACGTTGTTGTTTCTAGGTTCTTGATTTGGCCTAAGAATTTTATAATGCATCATGGTTTTTTCCAGAAGCTCATTGCATGTGGATTTTGGTTGGAAGTGTGACTTAACTGTGAAGTCCTTTTATTGCTCTTGTGCTGCTTCATTTCTGGAACACTGAATTGAATTCCTGTCTCTTGTCTCACGTAGAACAAGTTTTGGTCACTTGATATTGTTCCTCACGGTCATATGTACTGCTGCTTGTGAGTCCTTCATTGCATACTGTAATGAACAAATTGAAGTTCTAGATGAAATTGTCATCACAGCTAAGCTGACTTCTAATCAACACAAGACTGCAAGTAGCAATGCAGATGGCCTACTTGTATTGCTCTGCATTGTCCTCCTTCATGCTTTGTCTATTATGTCTAAGTGAGTAGTAAATAGCTTAAACCCTCAGGCAAAATGCAGCAAAATCATAAAAGGGGGAATTAAAATGTACTGAAAACTGATGAAAAGATTGTGTAATAGAAAAATATATGTAACAGAAAGATATATGTTGTTGGGGTTATTATGGCCATAAAAATTCAATACTTTGTTAGACACAATGACTTTCAGTGATTTATAATCTGATCCTGAAGTACAAGATTTTTGTTTTTTAAAAAAAGAACCGGATGAACCCTCTATTCTTCTAACATTAGATTACCCTAATGTATTAGCTATAGTGTAGAGAATACTTAGAGCTGTGGTTGAATTTCATTTTGGACCGTAACCCAATTTTGCCAATCCACTTTCTATTGGATGTTAATTTTGATGCCTTTGCTGAATTATGTTAATTGTCATTCCTCTGCTGGATAGCTTATTTGGTGGTCAATTACTGGTTTTGTGGTAATTACTATTGGGGTATTGGTTTTCGCTGCCATGTTCTAGTCTGTAGTAAAATTCTGGTTTTGGCTAGGCATTCTGATTTCCAGTGTTTGAAAACTCACCACCTATTGTAGGAGTACTTTGTTGTGTGATATGCTAGTGTATTTACAATTTAATTTTACTTGTTTAATATTCTGATTGGCTTTTGTTATTTCAGGTAAACAAGATGGTTGAGGGGAAAAATTTGGAGAAAAAAGTGGGTCGGAAGAAAATATCAAATGAGAAGAAGGAAGATAGAAGCAAAGTTGGACCAAGAGCGCCAAACTATTCTGGATACACTTTGTTTACGGAAGAATTTTTTGACCAGAAGGAGAAGGACAAAAAGAAGAAGGAGGAGGAGATGCAGAACCGAAAAGGGAAGGGGAAGGGAAAGGGGAACAAGGGTGATGATGTGAAGCCACTGAGGGAGGTAACTTTAGAAGTAAGAGACGCTTGGAATATGTTAAGCGACGAGAAGAGAGCAGAATTTTGTAAACGGGCTGAACAAAAAAGACAGCCGGGTAAAGGGAAGAAGTACGTCGCGCCCTTCCTTACAAGGTGCGTGCCAAAACAGTTCATATCAGTTTGCGAGAAGTTGAAGGACAGACCGGGTGCTATGGAAAGACTGAAGGCTATCGGGTTTGATAAGTTGGTTAATGTTTGTTGCCAACAAATAAATCGTGACCTATGTGCAGAGTTCATGCGATGCTTTGACCCTCCAACCAATCAAGTATCAATTCGAGGTGTCAGTCGAGGAATAGGGCCTGCAGACGGGAAATTTGTTACTTCAATTATGTTTTATTTGTGAAATCTGTTGGTTGTTTTTGCCTGACATGATTTTCGACTTGTTTTCAAAGAGATTGTTTCTTTGACATGCTTAGAACCGTTAAGCCAAAGTTGTTTGCAGACCAAGCTGTGATTCAGAAGGAAGTCACATGGGCACGGGTACATGTGCAATCAGACACGTTAGTCTACTTCCTATTGCTTTGTTGTTGTAATTTCTGAACTGCATCTGACTGTGTATAATTAACATTACACGTATAATTGTAGAGACTCTTGTGGCGTGCATGTGTTATCTTGGTTGCAAATGTAGGATGCAACTGAGCAAGGGGAAGATGGCTACACAATGCCTTACTATTCATTGGAGGAGCTGCATGAATTGAAGGTGGGGTTCTTGTGGTGGCTTGCCACACATGCAAACATGCAGATAAAGTGTTGTCCATTGTCAACCAGAAAGTGCAGAGAAGGAGGAACAAGTAGCTTCTTTGGGTTACTTAGGCTCATGTGTATTTATACTTGTGGCTGTCTATTATGTTTGTGGTGGCTGTCTAGTATGTTTAGCAAAAGTAGCTTTAGGTTACTTAGGCTCATGTGCATTTAGATGTATTGGCTGAAAGTTTGATAAGTGTAATTATGTTTCAGCTTTTTGTGACTAAATGCAATGGACTATTGCTCTTTGTACATTTTGATGACACATATTTTGTAGTGCAACGCAAAAGACTTGTTGATGTATGATATTTTGACCATTGCCATTGTAGCCATTATTTCAGCTTTTGATGAATGAACAATTATTGTTATCCCATGTCAATCAGGATCTAACAACCACTTGGGAAGTCATTGACAACCCCTGGGGTTGTTATTGGCAGCGCATGGGGTTGTCAAAGAAGCCCCCTGGGTTGTCAATCAAGCCCCTGGGGTTGTCAATTACAAGTATACTAAGTTGTCAATGACAAAGTGGCTCTAGGTCGCGACATGAGTACATTCAAGTCGCGACTTCATCATGAACAGATTGTCATTGAAACCAATGGGGTTGTTAAAAAGCCCCATGGGGTTGTCAATGACAACCCATACGACGTTGTCAATGAAATCCTTTGGATTGGCAATGAAGCCCATGGGATTGTAAATGCAGCCAATGGGGTTGTCAATGCCTTTCAATGTGGGGTTGTCAAAGAAGCCCCTGAGGTTGTCAATAAGGCCTCTGGGGTTGTTAATGACAACCCCATGTGCATGTATTGACAAGTCTTTGTCCATACGTTGACAGAAACATTTACATAAGTAACATAACTTGCACAAGTGGAAGTTGGAAATATTAGGTACTTAAACATACACATCCATTTATAATGGTATCAGATAACAGTGACAACCCCATGGGCTGCATTGACAACCCTATGTGCATTTATTGAAAAGGCTTTGTCCATACGTTTACAGAAACATTTACATCAGTAACATTACTTGCACAAGTGGAAGTTGGAAATATTAGGTACTTAAAACATACATATTCATTTACAGAGGCATCAGATAAGAGTGAAAATCCCATGGGTTGGATTGACAATCCCATGTGCATGTATTGACAAATCTTTGTCCATACGTTGACAGAAACATTTACATCAGTAACATAACTTGCACAAGTGGAAGTTGGAAATATTAGGTACTTAAAACATACATATCCAATTACAGTGGTATCAGATAACAGTAACAACCATATGGGCTGCATTGACAACCTCATGTGCATGTATTGACAAGTCTTTGTCCATACGTTGACAGAAACATTTACATCAGTAATATAACTTGCACAAGTGGAAGTTGGAAATATTAAGTACTTAAAACATACATATTCAATTACAGTGGTATCAAATAACAGTAACAATCATATGGGCTGCATTAACAACGCCATGTGCAAGTATTGACAAGTCTTTATCCATACGTTGACAGAAACATTTACATCAGTAACATAACTTGCACATGTGGAAGTTAGAAATATTAGGTACTTAAAACATACATATTCAATTACAGTGGTATCAGATACAGTAACAACCATATGGGCTGCATTAATAACCCTATGTGCATGTATTGACAAGTCTTTGTCCATACGTTGACAGAAACATTTACATCAGAAACCCAAATTGCACAAATGAAGGTTGGAAATAATAGTTGGTTATATCCAACATTCATTTGCACAAGAACATTCATCTATGAGGCAGCAGTAAATGGGAAATTTGACAGACCTCTCAACAAAAAATGCAAGGCTTGTCATCACTGCTATAAGGTTGCCTAATAACATGTACATGACAATAGTAGGTCACGCACTATCCAAAAAAAAATAAATGCACTATACAAAAAGTCATATGAATATCTTCCATCATCCTGGATTAGGGTTCTTGCAAGTCTTTACTGTATGTCTAGGCTCGTTGCACCTACCACAATAATAAACCCTTTTGCTTTGAAATTAGGACTCTATCCTTCTTTTTCGTGGCCTTCCAGGTGGTCTCCTTGTGATTGGTGGTTCTAACAATGCTTGGGACATCAGCTGTGTCACTGTAAGTGACTCCGGACGTGGACAATCATGTGTTGCTATTGGCCTCATTGCACTTGCATATATCTTCTCCTGAGTGGATATTTTGTAGCAATCATCCACATAGGCGTAAACATTGTGATGAACAAACTTAATTGCTGCACATGCATGCGAACAAGGTATGCCATTCATTTGCCATGCCAAGCAAGTGCATTTCTGTGACATGAGGTCAACGGTGACATGGATGAGTCGGTTATTACGCTTTGTTGCAACTGAAATCTGATGATCGCCATAATATTCACACTCCATGTTTACAGCCCCCTCAACTTCCACCAGCAACTTTGACTCAATGTTCAGCCCAATTCCATTTGTCCAATTATTCATGGCAGATTTGCATGCAACCAACTTTTTCGCCAATTTCTGTCGGTGCTCATGAATGAAGATGTCAACATTATGTTTCCTCTCTTTGACAATCCACGCATTAAATGACTCAGCCAGATTTGAAGTTATTTTGTCCCACCTTTTGTGAGGAAATTTGCTTTGAGCCCATTTGTCCACATCACCTTCAGTCTCAACCCATTGACCTAAATGTGGAGAAAACAATTTCAGCCTCCCTAATGCAACATTGTACTCATGTTCGTGCCTCGCATACGCAATTGCATCAAGCATCTTCAGAACATCCTCCTTCTTATACCCCGAAGTTCGTCCCCTTCCTCTATTGTGCCTCACATACTCTGCACTGAAATTTTCCTTTACGTGCCTGTAACAAAAACCATGTCTTTCACCTCCAAATATAGCAGCAACAGCACTGATAATGGCAAGATTCCTATCTGAAATTAATGTAATTTCCCTTCCCCCAATGACATCCTTCACTTTTGCAAGAAACCAACTCCAATCATCATGTGTTTCTCCACCAACAATTGCATACGCCAAGGGAAACAATTGATCATCGGCATCATATGCACTAGTTGAAACCAACGCACCCTTATAAGGACTACTTAGATGACATCCGTCTATATAAAGTATACCTCGGCACCCATGTAAGAAACCTTGAATAGAGCACCCATAAGCAACACACAACCTCTCAAATCTTTCACTTTCAAAGAATTGACAAAGGGAAACCATGTTTGGAGATCTTAACTAGTCTCTCACAAATCCATGGAATAGCCATGTATGAATTCTCTGGACGACCAAGTAAGTCCCTCAACGCTCTTTGTTTCCCTCTATATGCTTGAGAATAACTTAGACGTAGCCCATAGTCTCAATACATGTCTCTCATTAGCTTGTTTGCATTCTTGTCTATGTTACAAGTCAGACTGTCAACCATAATTGTTGATGTCAAATTTGATCATTTGTCATGAGTTACAAGCAAGTTATCTTGTGCACATCTTTGAATGTTCTTATAGTAAGGAATTCAGTATCTTACAATTCTCCCTTTGAGTATGCACCCAAGTACCATGGACAACCATCAACATTGCACTTTACAATGATCTTGTGCTTATTGTTCTTCACAAATGTGTATGCAAACTTCTGAGCAATGTTATACTTATATAATATTTCCTAAAGGGCAACCGTATTGCAAAAAACTTGTCCCTCTCCAATTATCAAATACTTCCACTTAATCGAGTTCATTTCAGGCCTTCTTGTTGGCATCATTTGGACATCACATGGCAAGGAATGTGGATCTTCATTACACATGGTGGATGAAATTCCTTCCCAACATTCTGATATGTTATCAAACATGTATAATAAATGAAGTACAATATGTTATGTATGGTATGTAGACAACAAATCGTTCATAACTTTTTTTTATAAGGAAAAACAACTTACAGAATTTGCTCATCGTTTGATTTATCCCTTATGACTGTATTACCATCTTTGGTTGTTTCTTTATCTACATATACATAGCCACTTTGTCCATTGAATGAGATTAGATGTTGCACTCCTTCATCATCTACTAGATCAACAAATATTGCTGAATCAATTGTTAGTGTGAACTTCATGACAAATGTACAAGTGTATCACTTTCTTTACCCAAGATTGATTATATTATTAGATTAAATCTTCATATCTTGTCCCTTCCTTAATGGTTTTTGATCTCACAGTTCCACCAACATAACTCACATCACCTGCTTCACTTATTACAAACCTTCCCCCTACATGAAGGAAACATAACAGACTCTTTCTGGACGTATTGGCCATCATCACTACCCACCTGCACATTACACTTGTCATAACTAGTCATGACATGTATTAACAACT
>JBAGKO010000011.1:10660261-10676896 GCA_037177275.1 Acacia concinna | reverse complement strand
CTAGGATAAATTTTGGCAACCTTACAAGGCAATTTCAAAATCTAGCTATCTATTTTAAAACCTTACAATTGGACCAATATCAATAGAGCCTTGAGGTTATTCATTAACCTTGAAGGTGGTAAGTATTTTTAAACTGAATCATTTGCATATGCTCTGAATTACTCTTTATCAAAAACTCAAACCTCAATTATTGATTTTAACCTCAAGGTACAAGCATACTATGTGCTATGGTTTTTAGAAAGTAACCTTGAGTAAATATCTATTCCTCAAGGGTGTTAGTTAATGTGATTGAATCCTCAAGGATAATTTCCATCCTCAAGGTAATCTCAGTTTGAAAAATCCTCGAGGTCTCACTTTTATAAAAGTTCATGTGTTAATTTATGACTAAATCCTCGAGACTACTGATTTCTAAAGGATTTCCTCAAGGATGACTACAAACCTTAAGAGAATTTCAAATATCAAATTTTCAGAAAAACAAAGCATCGTAGCATAAATTTCTTAATAATTCAATAATCCATTATATTGATATCCACTTGTTTCTAACCTTTAAAAATGATCTTTATTATGTATAAGAACATGTTAAGATTCATTTTAAGGATTATGAAACACAAATCAACAAGTATGGTCACTGTGTCAGACACATTAAATGAGTTTTACCAAATTTGGTAAATCTTCACCTACCATCATTCTTCAATTTCAACGGCTCTATTTATGACTTAGAAGGGAAATTCTTTATGTCTCAACGGAAACTACCTAGAGGAATGATGAGATGACAACGGCTATAAACCGAACACCAACGAACATCAATTCCTTGGATAGTATAAATTCTTGAACATTAATGACGGCAACAACTAACGATGAGAGTGATAATTTTCTAAGCGTGTTACATTCAATTCTATCATTAATTCTATTGTTGTTCGTCAGTGATTATTATTCAACTCTATTAAGAGAGTATTTATTACATTCCACAATCATCAGTGAAAAGCTCAAAGTTGAGATACTTTGAGTGGTGACTTGGATTGTAACTTGTAAGGGGGGAGTAATATCTTAAAATGTCAATCGAGTTTGTATTGTGGTGCCAAGAGCCCGTTGAAATCTTGGGGATTAATGGAACTCAATGTGGACTGAGAACTGGATGTAGGTCTTGAGTTTTGACCGAACCAATATACGTGCTTGTGTCTTGTATTTCAAAGAAAATTTTATAACACCCAATTCACCCCCTCTCGGGTGTAAAGCTTGCTCTAACACACATCACCTTCAGTCTCAACCCATTGACCTAAATGTGGGGAAAACAATTTTAGCCTCTCTAATGCATCATTATACTCATGTTTGTTCCTCACATACGCAATTGCATTAAGCATCTTCAGTACATCCTCCTTGTTATTGCCAGAAGTTCGTCCCCTTCCTCTATTATGCCTCGCAAACTCTGCACTGAAATTCTCCTTCACGTTCCTATAACAAAAACTATGTCTTTCACCTCTAATTATAACATAACAGTACTGATAATAGCAAGATTCCTATATGAGATTATTGTAATTTCCCTTGTCCCAATGACATCCTTCACTTTTCCAAGAAAACAACTCCAATCATCATGTGTTTCTCCACCAACAATTGCATACGCCAAGGGAAACAATTGATCATCCGCATTATATGTATAGCTGAAACCAACGTTCCCTTGTAAGGACCACTTATATGACATCCATATATAAAAAATATGCCTCGGAACCCTTATAAGCAACCTTGAATAGAGCACCCATAAGCAATAAACAACCTCTCAAATCTTTCACTTTCAGATAATTCACAAAAGGCAACTGTGTTTGGATCGGTCTCAACTAGCCTCTCACAAATCCATGGAATAGCCATGTATGAATTCTCTGGAAACCAAGTAATTCCCTCAAGGCTCTTTCTCTTCCTCTATATGCTTAAGAATAACTTAGACGTAGCCCATAGTCTTGATACATGTCTCTCATTAGCTCATTTACATTCTTGTCTATGTTACAAGTCAGACTGTCAACCATAATTGTTGATGTCAAATTTGACTGTTTGTTGTGAGCTACAAGGAGGTTATCTTGTGCATTATGAATGTGAACATCTTTAAATGTTATTATAATAACGAATTCAGTATCTAACAATTCTCCCATTGAGTACGCACCCAAGTACTATAGACAACCATCAACATTGCACCTGACAATGATCTTGTGCTTATTGTTCTTCACAAATGTGTAAGCAAACTTCTGAGCAATGCTATACTTGTATAATATTTCCTAAAGGGTAGTCACACTGCAAACAACTTGTCCCTCTCCAATTATCAAATCATTTCACTTAGTCGAGTTTATTTTAGGCCTTCTTGTTGGCATCATTTGGACAACACAGGGCAAGGAATGTGAATCTTCATTACACATGGTGGATGATATTCCTTCCCAACATTTTGATACGTTATCAAGCCTGTACAATAAATGTAAGTATAATATGTTAGGCATGGTATTTTGACAACACATTGTTTACAACTTTTTTTCTATAAGGAAAAACAACTTACACAATTTGCTCATCGTTTGATTCATCCCTTACAGTTGTATTACTATCTTTGATTGTTTCTTCATCTACATATGCATGCCCACTTTGTCCATTGAATGAGATTAGATGCTCCACTCCTTCATCATCTACTATATCAATAAATGTTGTTGCATCAATTGTCAGTGTGAACTTCATAACAAGTGTATCACTTTCTTTACTCGAGATTGATGGTATCATTAGCTTAAACTCTTCATATCTTGTCCCTTCCTTAATGGTTTTTAATCTCACAGTTCCACCAACCTAACTCACATCACTTGCTTCACTCACTACAAACCTTCTCCCTACATGAAGGAAACATAGTATACTCTTCCCGGACGTACTGGCCATCATCACTGTCCACATGTATGTTTCACTTGTCATTAACAAGTCATACACCTGTATTAACAACTATTGCTGCACACTTTAACAACTCATTTTTCATTTCACATATTAACAATCTCAACCATGCAACTTTAACAACACATTAATGCACCCCCACTTTTAATGTAGAAAATGAGTACATAACACTAAAAAATAGTCACATGTTTCATGTAATTCTTAATCACCCTTTTCACATAACTAAAGTCTTTACATATTACACAGTTGTCATTAACAAGTCATGCATCTAATTTAACAACTATTGCTGCATATATTAACAACCCCTTTTTCCCTCCGCACCACTTGTCTTGGAACTTTAACATTTCACTCAAATCTTCATCCCTTTCCCTTTTAATGCAGAAATAGAGAATGCAAAACCTAAAAACAAAGCATCATGACCCATAAAACAGAGATAAAAAACTAAACCCTAAACCAAACATCATCAAACCACAACAAACACTTAATATGTAGCTCACAAAAAACATTCAACAAACATACCATTATACTTTCACAAGCTTAACTATTTGTCAATGATCAAACCAAAAAGTTACCATCTTCTTCAATCTTTTAGGTCACAATGACCACTGTTCCTTTTCAGATTTTAGGTCTTAATAATCAGTAAACTTAGATCATGATTATTTGCCCCATTAACGGACTCCGTACCTTGCCGTTTACTCTCCGTTATCCCCACCTCAACTCCACGAAAAGCTCTACTCTCCCGTCATCTTCTGCGTTTCTTCCGTGGGTTTCTGAATGGTTGTCTTGCTTTTTTTGGGTAACAATAATTTATTACTCTATTTAAACATTAAGGGCATAATGGACATTAGACATATGAAATTTATGATAGAGAGGTCCCTTGGGACCTGAGAGGAGTATATTATTTTCACAGGACCTATCTGACGTATATTTGCTTATTTGGGACCTGAGTGTAATTCCCCTTAAACTATTTTGACTAACTTATAAACTACTATAATACATAATTTAATAATACATAATATATAATATACTAATTAAATAATTTATCTAACTTCCTTATATAGATTTAGGAATGAAAGTGGTATTATAATAGAACAAAAACACACCCTCCACTCTTATATACTCCGTATAAACTATAATGATAAATAGCCGAATTATTTTAATTAAAATTAGTTTAAAATACTCATAAAAAACAAGCAAGGAAATATTCTTTTTTTACACCTGAACAATGAAAGCGTGTCTTTAAAAATGTTTAGCGCGCGTCGTGGACACAGGTCAGAACCGACCAAAAGATTATCGTGTCGTGGCCGAGCGCATTGGTCGGTGATGTAACGCCGTTTAGAACCCTCTTATGGACATGCAACTCCGCCTAGAACCGTTAACGACCGTTAATTAGGATGTTAGCTCCTCCAACACCCCACACGTCCCTTCTGGCCCGTGTCCTCGTTGCGTCCCGCGCCATTGCTTTGGGTCTTATACTTGCCCTTCTCAGGCGTGTTCGTTATTTTTTTCCCGTATTATCAGTGCAAATGAATTTGCAGACAGAAAGTCCTAAATGAATAATGCGACCAACTCATATAATTTCGCATTCTTTTTCCATTAAACTAGTTTTTCTTCCACATTGTTGCCTTGTTTTCTTATTTGCTTTCTTTTCCGAAAGCTCTTTGCTTCAGCAATTTGATCCTTGTGACTTATGAGTGGAGAGAAGATAACAGGGGAAGGAAGAAAATGGGGCTTGGTTTTATGAATATAGGATTTTTATGGTGCAAAGATTGAGTTGTATCCATATAAAGTTTAGACTTTATTTCTAATTTTTTCTTTCTTTTTCTTTCTTTGTACTTCCTCGGAGATGTGGGGTGCATGGTCACGGTGGTGTACTGGCGGTGGTATTGGCTCTTTGAAGCAAAGGGTGTCTGCGATTATCAAAATCGGCCATGGTATTGAAGGAAAGGACCTTCATCCCCTTCATCCTCCTTTGTTAGGTTTGAGGTATTTTACAGTGGGTTGTAATGGAAGTGGAGGAAAGGCGGCATCTGTATCAACTTTCTTCATTGACATCAAAAGGGGCATATCTTCAGCGACCTCGGTTTCTTCACCTTCTGCGATGGACTCATCTGGGAATGGCGATAACAACAACAATGGTGTTCCACAAAATCTAGATTCTATAACCTTCGAGGAAGCTAAGAGGCTTATGAGATTGGTGGATGTAGAGACCCTAAAGACGAAGCTTGGTGCAGAAGGGAAGGAAGTTATTCCATACTCGGAGCTTCTTCAGGCATGTCAGAACATTGGTATTGCTAGGAATCATACAGAAGCTACAGCTTTTGCTCGGGTTCTTGATGAAGCTGGGGTTATACTTCTCTTTCGGGACAAGGTCTATCTTCATCCCGACAAGGTAAGGCTTAAACTATTTGATTGGCCCCCCTTTTCCTTTTTCAACTTTTCCATTGTATATGCTTGGCTTAGGAATGGAACCTGTGTTTGTGGGTCTCACAATAGGCATGGCATGATTAGGTGCAAATCTTTCGCCATAGGCGTGTGTATTTACTTTTCCTTCTTTTTAGTTAGAGGGCCCTTTATACTGTCTGTAATTGCTACAGATAACAGTCCTATTGGTGTTTTTATGGATTGTGAGATTAATAGTTTAAGCTTGCATGTAAGCTTTTTCACTCGTTATATTGAAACTGAGATTTTTTGAGGAATCGCCCCTTTGCTGTAACTCCATTGCTGGTAAACGTGGTTTCTCTACTGAAGCAATCTTATTTGACGATTTAATGCCTAAGATTTGAAATTTTCTTTGGGATTTCAACTCAAGTTACAGACACCAAGGATGTTGATTTGCCCTTTTCTTTTCTTTTTTTCTTTGATGCTTTCTCCACTTTTTTCTTTCTTAGTAATTTGAGGTAGGAGAACTGATCAGGTTTTGTTGCATGTACAATGTTGAGTTTCAAAGTTTTCAAACCTTATAGATGCATAAAATGTTTACTGAGCAGCAGACATTATGAATGCTAAATATTTCAATACATCCTCTTAATGGTTCACTTTATTGTTTCATACTTGATGACTTTATATTGCCACTCTTGCAAACCCCAAAGTAATGCTACCTTATTTTACAAGATTTTAAATAACTTCATATTTATTGACAAAGTGTTGGCATTCATCAGGGGAGATTATTTAATTTAGTAAAGATAACCTGAGATTTTATTTCAATATGCACTTATAAGTTGTTTTATTGTTTGAGGCTGAACAGCTTTTGTACTTATTATCTTTTCCTCACTCGTATATTAGGACAACATTACTTCCAAGTATTAGTGATGAATATCCATAAAACTTGGTCATATTTACCAGCAGCTTGGTAAAGAATGCTGAAGCCGTTAGAAACGACTTAAATTTTTTGAATTTTCTTCTTGATATTTGATTTTTGAAGGTTTGAGCTTTACTGATTCTTTCTTCTGTTGCTTGTTCAAATTGTCACGCGTTCAGGTTGTTGATCTGGTTAGAAGAGCAGTACCACTGGCACTGACGGCTGAGGATGATCCAATGAGGGAGGAGTTAAAGATGCTGCAGGAGAAGAAAGAGGACATTGATGTGCTGGCACATAAGCAGGTCCGGCGCATCCTCTGGTCTGGGCTCGGCTTTGGCATTGGCATCGTTGGGTTCTTCTTCCGGCTAACATTCTGGGAATTCTCATGGGATGTAATGGAACCCGTTGCGTTTTTTACCACAACAACGGGCTTGATCATAGGCTATGCGTACTTTCTGATCACCTCAAGAGACCCTACATACCAAGACTTCATGAAGAGGCTTTTCATTTCAAGGCAGAAGAAACTTTTGAAACAGAAAAAATTTGATGTTGAGAGATTCAGAGAGCTGCAGACCAAGTGCAGAACACCTTTAGACTGCAATACCACTCTCAAAAACAGAGTAGGAGTGGACTTGGATCTAGAAGATGCCTTTAAGTAAGAATTAACATGAATTTTCTGGTAGGTTCATACAATTCTTTTGGAATATACCGTAATTAACCTTAACCTTGTTCAGTTGTTCCCCCTCTATTTTCATGCTGGTGGGGAGAAATTCGCCTAACTTTGCTCTGTTATGCATATAATTATACATTTCCTCCATTTTTCTTCAGCAAGGATAAGAAGACACTTTGCGTTCTCATCTTCTTCCCATTAAGTTTGGTAACTTCTTTGATACTGTCATTTTGTTAATGAACACGTGGAATTCGTTGTTCAAATGGCATTTGGTTGTAGCTTCAAGGGATAAACTGTTTTTCCCGCTCTAAAGTCTAAATTTTCACTTACCAGAGGATTAACCGAGGATTAATTTTATAAGAAATGATTTTTAAATCTTAGAGTCTTTAACATGATTTTTGAAATTTAATTTTTTTAATTGATATTCCTAATTCACAATCAACAACGTGCATGCATATTTTTTAAATCAAGTCCCTTTTCTCTCTTGGAAGGAGATGACACCACTAAAATCTGAATCTGTAAATTATTAAATGACATGCTATTTCACTTGCCTATATTGTCGAGGATAAGAAGCTACATAACGCCAATAGTGTTGATTAATACTCTCTGTCATCGTTATAAATTTTAATTGATTTTTTTTAGAATCTTAAAAAAATTAATTATATTATTTTAAAACATTAAAATTTATTATTTTTCTTCAAAATATATTATTTAACTTATGAACATAACATATGATATAATAAAATATAATATATGATATGGTTTAATAGTGTAATTACCTTTTATAAGATTCTCTAAAAAAAGTATAACGGGATTTTATAATTAGAATAAGAAGAAATATCATACAAAAGAAATCAAGTTACATCAATTAAAAACATCTTGTGTGCGTCATATGAATCCTAACAAAAAAATTACTTCATCAACCATGCGGTTTACTATAAATTTCTAACTTTGATATTGACCATTATTAGTACATCAAAAGCATGTTATATAGACGAGGAGTGAATTGTTTAATGGGCTATCTTGCATATGATTCCTCATCCTCTCCTCACAAGAAGATTCTCATTTAAAAAAAAACAAAGAAAGAGGTAGCGTAAATCGTGTAGAGACTAACTAGCTAATTATGGTTTGGATAATATTTAAATCTATTTCTTCCAAAGCTTTACTTCGAAACTTTAAAAATAAAATGAGGTAACAATATACACATTAGATCTGCAAAATGGCTAAATATACTCAAGCATCCATGTCAGCTAAAATTTTTGGTAACATAGCACAACACCAAATACAGAAGATATTGGAACCAGATCCTTTCCTTGACATCCCCCTCTCCCTTGCGCCTCCTTGGCGCTTTTGCACCATTTTGGTGCAAAAGGAAGGGGGTGTCTTTTTTTATAAGGGGAAGAGGCGCTAGGGAGAGGATCTGGCGCGAAGATATATTACCAAGAAGGAATAAACTAACGCACCTAATCACAGAAGCCTGTACATGCTATTTTTCTTATAGATCAAAAACTCACCCTCAAGGTAATTCAGTAGTTCCACCACTGAATCTTCACTGGATCCATTGAAGTTCTTCAGAATATCACTCAAGGTAGCCTGCATCAAATAAACAAGCGCATTTCCCCTTAGCATGAAAGCTAAACAAACCAACCAAAGAAAAAATTGAGTTGCAACTGACCCCTTCACGGTTCTTCAGCCACTCCACTACGGAACTCTCTGTTGCCTTCAATTTGATTGGATTTTCTTCATTATGTTCACTGATTTTTTGGCGTTTGTTTGTCAACTCCTCCTCACAGACTAATGGAAGATTCTGTACCTGGCAACCACTGGCAGGTCCAGTCGACTCCTCATCCTTATCCTGGTCACTTCTTTTCATCGGACTCTTGGGAGACATGTCAATTTCCCCACTTTTTTCTTCCATGTTGCATGTATCCAATGGATTCCGCAATAAATCTGATGCCTCCTTCACGAGTTCACCATCTTTCCCTGCTTGGTTGCTCCCGTGCTGTGTGCCTTCAAGAGATATTCCAGAGTTTTGCATTGTCAAATAAGTCCTGATCTGTACATAGCTTACCTGATATCATAAAAGTCAAATTTATTCAATCTGCTGCTCAATGAGTGATATATAATTCCCCAGCCTACAGCCAGTTTTGGCTCATATATTACAGCGAACGGTGATGGCTCCTAAGATTGAACAGAACTCCTCAAAAGAGGACATAGTTTTTATTAGCAAGATTAAACTTTTGAATCACCCATTCACTTAATGTCAACAATAAGAGCAAGCAATAACACCCTCAGCTGTTAGTAGCTTTTGATACAAGTGATCCACAATTGTTTGTCATTAGCTAACACATCATACAGTTATGAGACGAGCTTTGGTTAAACTATAAGGATATTTGCAATCAAAGGGAGCAGTATGTACAAGGCAGCATGAATTTCATGCAGATAAAAATATTTTGAATTCAAAATCAGAAAATTGTTTCCTAGGAGTAAAAATAGGGCTGCAGACGATATTTGCATAAATTATTATAATAACTTCATATCATGAAAGCCAGAAATTGAACTTACCTCTTCTGGTAACTCATTTTTTATAGGCTTCAATTTTTCTGTAGACCCAACTTTTAGAATTGCACCCTGAATTTCCGAGATAATTTCAGGTGTCAGTCCAATAATCTCGCAGAATCTAGTCCAATCGAAAGGCAATCCTTCTCGGGCAGCTTCCAGCAGATAATCAGCAACGGTCTGTTCTTTTATAGGAGCTGATCTACTTGGAAGGTTCTGAGATAAAAAAAAAAAAAAGTTGCAAAGGGGGAGAAATTATATAGTGAGGCGTAATATTCATACATCATTGACGATGATCACAAGCTAATGAGACATACAGCAATCATCTGAATAGAAAGACCATCTTCCTGCCACATTTTCCAGGCCTCATACTTTGCTTGCGGCAACTTCTTTGGTTCATTGGTTAGACTTACAGTGGACACTTTCCTTACTACAGGAGATGGCAAGTTTGCTTCTCCATCCAGTGAAAGGTTCAATCCTTGCGACAATTGTTGAATAACTTGAAGAAAATGATCTCCATATTTTGTTACCAGGTGCTACACAAAATTGTTCAAATTTCAAATAATAGGAAGAAAATAACACTGAAAGGAGAAAATGTTACGCAAATTGGGAATCCCTTTTTGAAAGTGAGATCATAATAAAATATAAAAAACTCTAACAAGTTATATTATTTATAAATTGTTAATAGCCCGGCTCTTTTTTTTTCAGGACTTCATGCATAATGCACGGAATCCATGTCTAGTTTTGATGTTAAACAAGATCACCCTTTATTTTGATTGGTTAATGGTCAATGCATACCTTGTTGAACCAATACCGGGCCAATTTGCAAAATGCCTAATGCACTTACTAGTATTAAAATTTAGTTTTAAGAACTACCTGATTCACACCATCAATGTTTGCTAGCCTTGCTTTTGTAGATGGTCTTTGCAGTGCAATTTTCTTGACTGTTTGATCGCCACAAATGGCGTATCTACAAAATGATATAACAGTTCCATTAAGAAATAAATCATATCATGAATAAAAAAAATGTAATTTTGGGAAGGAAAAAAGCCTACGGAGCTGTCCCAACACTTCTTGCAAGTTTCATTCTCTCTTCCAAAAGCATTTGGTAGAGTTGCACCTCAGCCTGCGTACAGAAGTGCATAACATTTAAGAGTTGACAAATGCAAAATGAAGAGTCAAAGATGCAGGCCGAATGTTGCTCATGAAGAAAAATAACATAAAGAGCAGTGAAAATGTTTCCACTTCAACATAGGATTGTCAGCCACCTTAACCAGGAAAACTTTTTAAGGGAGCAAAAAATGGAAACCAGGATAACAAAGGACAAGACATTCAGTTTTAAAATATTTATGAATAATCAAAATAAAAGTACATTTTTGGCCAAAGGATGAGTTGAATAAACAACATAAGAACGCCTGATGGCTAACCTCTGAAAAACCTTCAGTATCTGAAGTGGCTAAACTTTGTAATTCTTCTGAGGCAGATCTATTTTCCTCCTCATCAAGCATTTCAGCAGTTACTGTCAGAACTATGGGTGGTTGATAATCCGGTGTAGAAGAGGCCAGAAATTGCATTCCTTTTGAACTGACACTGATTCATGAAAGTAGGTACAGTTAACAGTATGGGTTTGACCAGGAAATATACTTGAATACTGTGGGAATAAGGGCTTATAATAATTGGCTAGATGCATGCAGAACAAATATGAGAAGTTTATACACTTGAAACAATTACTGTGGTCTTCCCAATAACTTAAAAGAATCTACCTCACAGTTCTGAACATGTCATTAACAGCCTCCTTCAAATAACCTGTAGAATATTGGAAGTCAGTTATTAACTACACCACCTACCACTTTCTTGTATAACATTATTGCATAAAATGAAAGATAATATGAGATTTTAGGTAGTATGCCCGATGTCAATGATTGGATAAGAAAATACTGGGAGAACATACTAATATACTCAACTCTAATTAGGAAAAGGGAAATACACAACACTGTTATATGATCTTTATCCAAACAAACTCTTCATCAAACTCAAACACTGACCATGTTTATACTACTTTTCATTACTCTTCAAATTCTGCTTACATAAATAATATTTATTACATGAATCAGACAACTCTAGATTAACCTCATAATACTAGGCACATAAATGAAACATACTATGCTAAAAGTGTCACTCGTAAAACGCACAAACTTATAAAAGTCTCGTGATATTTAAATTTATTATTTCTAACAGTTAATCCTACTGCAGAATAAATTCCATCAGCAAGTATCCAATAAGAAAAACATGCGAGAACTCATCATGTTATTTAAACAAAAAGGTCAAAATTCACACACATGTACATTTCGAAGATTTGTTTCCTTGACTGTTTGCATGTTGATGACACTTTAGCTAAAAGAAAGAGGGACTATTCCTTCATCGGATTGAATTTAAATGAAACCACAGGGGGGAGCGGTCTCTTTCCTTCCTTCCCTATCAAACACTGGGATAGGCAGGTGCAAGATGTTGAGAAAATCCAGAGGGAAACTTGGTCATCCAGTCAGGGCCTCTTGCCTCTGTAACCTCATGCTTTCAATCTAATTATATAGATTTTAAATACAAATGAAGCTACCCACTCTTTAATAATGTAATTATACAGCAAGTTTGAGACTGTTTGAAGTAATAGTGGGCATGGACTTTTACCCAACCAAGCAGAAATTGACACGTGTGATTCTATAATCTCAAGATCTCAGCCTACAACACTCTTTTGGCCAAAAAATAAAGGAAGAAGAAAGAAAAGAACCCTCCTACACGATTAGTTCTATGATGCATAATGCTATTGCACCACCAATAAGGTTTTCTCTCCAGTGATTTGACTTGTCAAATAACACAAGGTGCAGAGTCAACGTCAAATTTCATTCAGTAATTCAACAGTATTCAAAATAACCTTGAGGCAAAAACATGAATTAATAAAACAATTTGACCACAAATAACAGCTTTAGCAAGATAAATTATTTCCACTCAAATTACCATGAGAAATTAATTGATGCCCTAGTGCTTTCCACCAATTTGATGGGTGATTTTTCCCAAGACCATGAAGAGGAAGCTTGTCAAATTGAGCATCAAGAATTTTCTTGGCCTGTAAGCCACCAGCAATCACAATTATCAGCAATTGGAAGGTCATTTTAAAACTCCGGCAATATTAAGGATGGATGAAAAATGGGTTAAAGGCGTTTTTGCCTTGAAAGTTTTCATCGAGAGACAATTTTGCCCCAGAAGTATAAAAAATGGACCAACTTTGCCTTGACCATTATCCAAATTAATTTTGACCGTTAGTTGATAAAATATGCTAAGTTGGCCGTCCACATATCATCTACATCATTTTTGTAAAGATGCTAATTTGATGGCAAGTTATAAATCTAACTTTAAAAAAAAATAAAGTAGATGACACATAGACTTCCGGCACAAATTTTTTTTTTTTTGGTGACACTTCCTGCACAAATTTATATTTTAACAAAAATGATGTAAATGGCATGTAGACTGTCAACTCAATATATTTGGTTAACTAACGGTTGAAATTATTGCCCCCTTTTTGACACATCTATGGCTAAATTTCCCCTTAGACCCCCCGGGGGGCGGTGGGGAAAAACTTCTGAGACAAAATTGCCTCTTAATCCGTGAAAAATTAAAAAAGGTAGCTAAACTGAAAAAAGTAAGCAAACAAACTGCTATTATATCACACTAAAATATCCCCAAGATTCGATATTTAACAGCTTACTCGAGATCCACGCAAGATGTCAATGGGCAAGTTTAAGCCCCATTTCCCCCTGCATGATTGAATGCAATCCAGTAGAAGAAATACTTCTGTTGACATGTCACGTTGCTTCTTTGAGACAATGCAGTTATCACAATTTCCTACAACCAAGATTTAAAAGAATCTATGAGAGCAAATATGTGACAATAAGCTGCTGAGAGATAAAAAATTAACTAAAAAGGAAGATTCCATGTGTTTATCATTGGGATGCATGTTATCAAGAACAGCATAAATATATACAATATAGAGTATTACACCATCTTTTGGTCGACAAGAATTTTAAACCTAACACATGTATCTTCATGTGTATCAATACCAGAAACTCTTAAATGGGGAGGCAAAGCAATTCTGCAATGACACCAAATAATCTCTTTCTTGTTATCTCCGTTTGCACACTATTATCAACATTGGACAAATAAAACAATGAGAATCAGGCTTTGGTGCAATTACTAAAAGCCAATGAGCTTCATATACTATGTGTAGCCTATCAATATTTGACCAGGCTCATAGAAAATCAGTTCAACAGCAATCCAGTTAAGTCAATTTACTATATTACCAAATGATATCCCAATAGAAAATGTTACATGCAAATGGCAATTGGAGCAAGTCAAGTTAATTAGGGTATGTGTATGCAATGTATGAGCAGAACATTGGCTCTTTTTTAGTCAATGAAAACATAAAGCAGCTTAATAATTGGCTTAACCGTCACACCACAAGTCACAATACATTTATATTAAAATATCTTGAGTGAAAGCCAAACCACATCTATCAGCTGAAATATTTTCCCCAAAGTATTCAAGCAAACACTTTCTTCTGCAAGTTGTCAGCAAGCAATAGCGTTCAGCAGCCATTAATGACTCCATGACAGCTTTTCTTTGTTTTACCTGTTACATAGTGAAGAAAAATGCAAGCCATCAACTTCAATGCTCACTAAACCACAACTCTTCTGCAACAATTGTCTAATCTTAGTAACTTCAACAGGTAAAAAAAAACTGATATATGCACATATCAATTCCAGTATGATAAATTAGAAAATACATACTGTTTGTAATTCTCCACAATAAAAGTTGCCCTTTGTAAAGTCACTTCTTGTGTAGTAAAGACAACAAACAGAAGCTATACCATCTCGACCACATCGCCCACTTTCCTGGTAGTAGGACTCCAGGCTCTTAGGGCAACCATAGTGAATCACCTGTCTTATGTCAGGCTTATCTATACCCATACCAAAAGCAATAGTTGCTACCATGACTCGCAGTTCATCTCTAACAAATAATCTGAAGAAATCAGCAAATGGCTTAGTTTGCTGTAATAAGTACTGAAATGCCTTAGCCAGTACTGATCATAAAATTGAAAGGGGGATTAAGGAAACAAACACACTTTACACTCAGTTTAATCATAAAGATTAAAATTTAATATGCTATTCCAGAAATATAGAGGTACAGATAAGCACCTATGAGATTCCTCACGAGATTTTTTGCTCATTTGCCCATGATAAATCCCAGCTGCAACACCAGCTTCCGAAAGTGACTTGGAAATCTATGCAAAATAAGATTAAGAATAAGGTGGCAACTGCAGATATAATTTGACAGAACTTAAACCGTAAGAAATTCAAATAAGAGCTCTAGAGGAAAGAGAATCAAGTTCAGGGGAAATAGATCACCAGTTGACCAAAAAAATTTACCAGTCATGAAATATTTGATCAAAGAGCAGTTGAAGAAAAAACCAGTTCCAATCTTTGCATATTAAATTACCAAAAATGTGGTAGTATATCACCATATCTAACCAAGAGTTCATAAATTTTAAAGAATTTGAATTGACGAAAGATTGAAGGATCTCATATTACTCATGCTCAATGAACATAAATTCCTCACCACATCAAGCTTGGCTTTAATTGTGATTAAAATGTTGGTGAGTATGTTCACAAGTGGGCATCAATTCAAGCAAATTTACTCCCCAGAATATACTAAAAGTGCAATAAGTCTAATAAGATCAACTAAAATCCTTTCACTTAACACTGAAAATCATTTTCAAGATGAAAAAGAGAGACAATTAACTGATTTTATCGTTCAGGCAAATGGCAGGGGCAATGATAGAAGGGTAAAACTATTTTGGGATTCCATAAAAAATATTTGAGAGCACAATACCTGTTCTACATATTTTACTGTAGTGCAGTAGATTATAGTGGAACCACCACTAGCAACTTTTTTTGAAATCTCTTGCACAAGCTCATTTACAAAATGTTGTCCGGGATTAAAAGGCTTGACGCTATAGAAAAGATTGGTGCGATCAAATGAGCCAACCGAAACATAAGGATTGCACATCTTCAAGGAATTGATTATATCAACTCGAACCCTATAAGCATGGCATGATGAAGTTAAAAGTGTACTATAAATGGAAAAAACCATCAAAGTATGATAACTAGATGAAGCATTATATAATTATATAAATACATCAAAAAAGTTTAAGAAAGAAGAAGTATCAACAATTCTTTTAACAGTTATATGCTTCATTAATGGCTAGTGTGAAAGATAATTACTTTTCAGTAGCAGTTGCAGTTAGGCCAACAAAAGGAACATCAGATAGAACACCACGTAATTTGTCTAGTTGCTTGTATTCCACCCTAAAATCATGGCCCCATTCTGATATGCAATGTGCCTCGTCAACAGCAAAAAGACAAATTCCTGCCTTCAGCAAGTTCAACCAGAAGCTGCAGAAATGAGCCGAAATTAATTATGCACATTCACAAACAGTTCTATCTCAACTAAAATCAAACATGCAAATGGGGTTATATTAGCCCATGTCATAGAATCCTAAACAGCTAAACCACTAGAAGTATTATCAGCATAACGCAGCAGATGATCCATCGGTTTATTCCAATACCTGGTAGGAATCGAGCACGCTTTCTCAGGAGTCAAGAACAGAATGTCAAATTGACCACTCTCAGCTTTAGTCTGGACAGTGGAGTCAGTCTGTGCGCTCCCGAGATACTCAGCTCTGATACCCCGCTGCTTTAAAGCCATCACCTGTTTGGGCATTGCTTTTTTATGAGATAATCATCATTGTACGGTATAGAGAGGCCTTGATAATTTGAGATCATGAAAAGGTCAATAGAAAGTCAAAAGCTTATATGTATATAAATCAATCATTTCACCTGGTCTTGCATTAATGAGATAAGAGGGCTAACAACTATCCCAGTCTTTCTAGCAACCAAGGGAGGTACCTGATAGCTGTTTAAGGCCAAAAAAACACGGAGAAACAATTAGAGTATATTCTTTGCACCTCAGGTAAGGAGGTTCAGGATTAGCTGTGTGCCGTGTTTTTGTGTGTGTGTGTGTGTTTTTTTTTTTTTTGGGGGGGGGGGGGGGGGGGTTTTTTTTCCCCACCGGGTTTCCCCCACCA
>JBAGKO010000011.1:10630560-10650007 GCA_037177275.1 Acacia concinna | reverse complement strand
TTTTTAAAGATGAAGGGTGTTATATGTAACTGATTCAAATTTAAGGGTTGTTATATATATATATATATATATATATTTTAGGCTTAAAAACACTGAGCGAAAAAAAAAAACTAAAATGAGAACGGCAGAAACAGTTAAAAAAAAAGTAACTTCTAGCCCCTTAAAAGTTAATATGACATAGATTGGATTAGAAGTTGCGTTTTACAATTTTACCCATGACCTCTTCTAAATTGAGTTTTTCTTAGTTTTATTTAATTTACTGAAGAAACTGTTTTATTTGAAGTACCTTAGAAGTTATTATAAAATTAATAAAAAAAAAATTATATTCTAGAACGTGTTTTTCGCTTATTTCACTGGCAGTACCGTATATTGGGAAAAAGAAAAGAAATCTTTAGTCAAGTTACAAATGTTATGATTATTTTTATTTAATAAAATTTTATCATGTGTTTAGCTTTCTCGTCGGCGTAAATCGTGATAGCGTGACAAGAGCGTCTTAAAGAAAATATGGGAAAATTATATTTAGGTTCCAAACAAAAAAATATATTATCAGACAGTTTCGTGAAATCTCGTAATGACACTTAAGTCCCATAAAATTGTCAATAAATATTTATAGAGTTATCAATAAAAACTCATTGAGTTATCAACTGAAACTTAAATATAATTATCAGATTTTATGAGACCGTTTGATAATTTTTTTCTCGTTGTGGACCCAATCACAATTTTCCTTAAAAATAAACTATCAACCATATAATAACTTTATTATTTATATCTATGGATATACACTCAAATTGTTCCAAAAAACTAGAAGAAATATAAACATTAAAATAAAAATGAAAAATAAAATAGACGATGCTCCCTACAAAGCTGACTGAAAGATCATCTCCGCAAGCTCCTGCAACATTGCAGAAAGACACATCAGATCATTTGCTAAAGATTATGAAATAAGCTCAGTTTACAGATAGTACTATCAGAAGAATAAATTTAAAAGAGAGTAAGTCTACCCAAACACAGAACCAGTAACTTGTTCACTGTTCTTACTATTTGCTCAAGTTTACGAAGAATGCTGGTAAATAACTCAACGAGTTTGGGTGTTTATCGAAGTGATGAGCACCCAAACCTCATCAGATTTGGCCCGTCTAGATCTAATACAGAGCGCAGTGTTGAATTTAAATATATGCATTACCTGCTTTGCAGAAGCAACCTTTGGCTCTCCCCATTCCTTGACCTTCTTCTCCAGGAATTCAAAGTCAGCTTTACCGGCCTATAATGGCAACATGTTTTTTAATTAGTTATAGCAGTAATAGAAAACATTTTATGCCAAGGAGAGAAAAAGGGTAAAGAAAACTTGGATGTTATGCCTCAATAAGAGAACCGATTTCCGAGTCAAAACTCTGATATCTCTTGCGGACAAGCTCATCCAACGAACCATCCTACAATCCAACACCACATAAAAAAGGCTTATTACAACAAGTTCAGACAAGAACTTGAAAGAATTCAAAAACAGGTATAGGGGAAGTAACAATGGATCACCTCAATTAGTTTGGCAGCGTTTCGGAGGCCACGGGCCATTGTATCCATCCCAACTATATGTCCAACGAACAAGTCTTCAACATCAGTACTCTCTCTCCTTCTGCAATATTTTGTAGGTTCCATTAAGAGATTGAGCAGAGCAATCGTGAATTATACAATCAAATTTAAAATATAGACCAACTAGGCTTACAATTTTGCATCAAAGTTGAAACCACCAGGCGCAATTCCTCCCTGACAAAGATATAGAACAGGCATGAGAATTTCATGACTAATAACTGCAGAGTAAGTTGTTGGACATTATGATGCAGGTTAAGAGAGACAGGAATATCATACATTTCTTACAACAGTGAGCATGATGTTTGTTGCCTCGGCTATATCTATGAGAAACTGATCCGTGTCCCAACCTGTAAATAGGACAACTTGTTATAACTTTCTATCTTGGGACATCTCAACATGATGTCTGCGTTTCAACAGTGAGACTGTCACTGTTGTTTAGACAAAAAAGAAACACACGTACCAACTTGAGGATCGCCGGAATTTGCGTCAATATTTCCCAACAATCCGTTGATTCTTGCGGTTTCGAGCTCATGATGACAGCTTCATGGAGAAAGGCATTAAAAGTTAGTAACGCTTTAAAGGATAAGAGACTTTACAATAAGTTCAAAACACACTGTTTGATTCACCTATGGCCAGAAAGGGTGGCGTGGTTGCACTCAATGTTTAGTTTGAATTCATCTGCAGAAGGAAAAGAAATGAAGTTAAGCAGTTAGTTTGTATAAAATGTACATCAATTTCAGGTCCATGTACAATGCATTTAAAACGGTAGAAAACTAACAAATCAATCATTACCAATAAGTCCATATTTTCTCAAGAAATTAGCTGTGGTAGCTGCATCCCAATCATACCTGAAAGAATACATAATCCAGATCAGAGAATTAAGAAGATGTAACGTAAATAAAGTAATTGATTGGGAAAAAAATGAAAAACCTACTGGTGTTTTGTAGGTTCTTGAGGCTTTGGTTCAATCAGCAGTGTGCCTTAAACAATTAAGAACCAAATCAGTAATCAAAGATCATTTCTTAAAGAAGAAAATAAGGAATAAATACAAATATTAAAAAAAAAAAAAGTCTTGATTGATCAGTTGAACAGAACTGTTAATAAAATTTCATTATTTACTCAAACATGAATCCAAAAACATGTTATGTTTAAGAATTGCGTATGAAGTTACCATTGAATCCAATCTTCTTTTTGTATGCAACGGCAGATTCAAGAAACCTAGCCTGTAAGCATGTAAATAGTAGTTAGACAAGTTTATCTACTCTTCTGGACAAACAATATACTGATGCAAGAAAAGAAAAGGGTAGTATAATTAAAGAATAGTTGACAGGCAGAACGATTGGCTAACCAAATGATTAAGCTCTCTTTCCATGTCTGTATTTAACAGAGATTGATAACCTTCACGGCCACCCCAGAAAACATAATTTTCTCCCCCCAAATAGTGTGTAACCTGCAATTAGAAAACATTAGGAAAATTAAAAGTTTCCAGTAATAAACTGAACTATCACTTGTTAACTAATAATGTTCACACATAAATGTAGTATTATGTACCTCCATGGCTTTCTTGACTTGAGCGGCAGCATAAGCATACACTCCTGATTCAGAGCTATATACAAGGAAAATTCCAATTTGTTAGCAACAAATGCATGACATGGATAAAGATATAAAGATTATATAACTCAGTTCATTCAAATATATAAACTACCTAGTAGCACCACCATGCATATAGCGAGGATGCATGAACAACTGAGCTGTTCCCCATAGGACTTTCTTGTTTCCCTGTATAGTCAAATAAAACGTCAGGGGTGCTTCTAGAAAACTACTTTATTTATTTAAAGTGATTGGTTACTTGACCAACAGGAATATGATTTTGAAAAATAATCAATATACTATCATATGGGTTTTGTACTAGAAATTGAAAAAAAAAAAAACGGCAGTTCATTGTGTCATATTACCTGAAGCTCTTTGGCAAGGGCCACCACTTCATCCAAATTCGCATTAGCTTCCTGTAATAAACAGTAGAATGTCCGGACTTCAAAAATATTAATTAGAATGATTTAAGGAATTAAAATCTATGAGGTATGTGCAGAAATTTAAGATTGACTGACCTCAAGAGTTTTACCATCAGGGGCAATATCTCTGTCGTGGAAGCACCAATAATCCACTCCAAGCTTATTGATGAACTCAAAGTTAGCTCTCACTGGATCAATCAGAAGCATCAATAGTAGCAGTATTATAAATTTTTATTTTATAATTTGAGGAGTAATATTTGTAAAATCAGACTTAACATACTTCTTCTTTTGGCAATTTTCAGTGAATTGGTGCCATCTTCCCACGGCCAAGACTTAGTAGGTGCACCGAATGGGTCACCACCTGTTCCACGGAATGTGTGCCAAAATGCAACACTGAATCTAAACCAATCCTGCAGGTACAATAGTGATCTCAGTTTGATTCTAACACCTACTGGATTATTTGAAAACAAAGTTGATAATAATTAAAAAAAAAAAAACCAACCTTCATTTTCTTCCCAAGAATCTCTTCGTCGGCATTATAATATTTAAATGCAAGTGGGTTCTTGCTGGAGGGGCCCTGTTTTTCAAATATACGCAAAAAGACACACCGATCATTCCATTGTCGTGTAAAACACAGAAACACTTGCGATGAGAAGAACAAATTAAAGGAGCTACGTTTAACAATACTATCGTAAATCATAAGCAAAGGTTACCTCGTATTTGATTTGGGGAATTCCAGGAAAGAATTCCCCTTTCCATCCATCGCTGCAGCTGTCGATATTCGTAGCAGGGCAAGTCTGGGAATGGCCAATCTGATTGCCAAACAAAGAAAAAGAAAGAAAAGGAATTCGCACCTTAGGTACAGAGCCAAACATATGCAAATGAACAAATTTGATAATGAAAAGAAATGAAGGGGAGAGTTATTATATATACCACGGCATAAGGAATGACTTGCAGAGAAAGAAGAAGAAGCAGTAAAATTTTCATAGCCTTCATCTTCGATACAGAGAATACAAAACCCAAAGCCTCACCTTCTTGTCTTTTCGTAGTACAAGTTAGTAATAAAACAGGACCGCATATATTTATATTTATACACATGCGTCACACCCCCTGAATGCTGACTCGAAAATCTAAATTTTATCTTTTTTGTTTGCCTTCAAATTTTATCTTTTTATCCAGTGGTTTAGTTACTTAAGTTTAGTTTAATATATCTTTTAACAAATCAAATTAGAATCAGAACATGGATATGTAAATTTTAAATTTAGGAGTTTAACACTATTTTTTTTAAAAAAGGATAACATATTAATAATAATAAAATTAGTTTTTTTGCCAACAATAACAAAAAGTTATTTATAACAAAAAAAAATTTTGGTTAAAGTTCAGCACTTGCACCCAAGTGTTTTTTTTTTTTGTTGGGGTTTTTGCCTTTTTGGTTATATGCAAAATCAATATTAAATAAAGAGATAGCATGTGCAACTTTCTTTTTTTGTTTTGTTTTTTCTTTTTGCCGGGAAAAACATGAGCAACATTTGATAATGATACCCAGATAAAATTCATTTAATTAGTTATCTTGTTGAATTGCTGCTGCATCGTAGAAGAAATTCCTTTTTTTTTCATTTTATATTATTTGTATTGGATGCATTATAATGATTTGTTTAAATTTTGATTATATATATATTACATATTATCCAATATATTACATATTATTATCCCTTATATATTATTTATTATCTTTATGGTATGTATCTGATAAAACAAAATTATTTTCTTATAAGGATAGACTACATTATATTATTAATAAAATCCTTTTGAAGGATACGTGAATTACCCGAATTTAAAATTTATGCATTAAATTTAACTAAAAATTATGTCAAGATTTTCTAAAATCAGATTTAGAATTTAAAACGTCCATTCAGCACCTCACCACCACCACGATAATGATTAATGATACGGAATTGACCTTGTTTAGTATGAACTATTGGGGGTAGGGATTAAGATTGAGTCAGGGATTGAAAAAATTATATTATTTGATATGAAGGAGAGAAAATATTTATGGATTACAAATCCCATAAAAGTAGGATTGATGTAAGACCATTCTCATCCCTAGTATTGGCGAAGTATGGATTGGAAAATGTTTGGTATCCCTATTTATAACAATTTTTAGATCAAAGTATCTGCATCTTATTTTTCGCATTACGCTCGATCTCTTTCACTTCTTTATGATCGTCTTCAACCCCATATCTGATCGTCTTCGCTATCTTTAATTACTCATATTCTATTTCCTCTCCAATCTTTAGTCTTTGCCGATGGCATCCACCTCTTATATCTCCCATTCTTTTTAATATTTTCTTCTTCTATACCGACATGAAATTCTTTATCGTGTAGAGTACGTTTACAATATTTGTTTCTTTTGAATTTTCTATTAATTCTTCTTTTAATTTTGTGAATAATATTTGATAATCTCATCCATGTATTCAATTATTTGTGAATTAACAAATCTATTTTTTTTAATTTTTTTAGAAATACATTAAATTTTTACATATTTGAAATCTCTACCTTACTTATTAAATATCGTTGATAATTTTAATATTTGCTTACATCGTATCTATCTTAGAAATATATATATATATATAAATATATAAGATATTATGATTATATTTGAATAGATATAATTAGATATGTATACAAGTATCATCAAATATGAATAATATATTTTTGTTTTCCAATTCAAATTTAGAATTTACTACATTTTTAACACAATTAATCTATTACATCATAAGTTAGATACAAAAATAAAATCAAAAAGTATTAACCACTCAATTGTTGAAATAACTTAAATAAGGATATTATGGTACTTTCATAAATTATGTTATATTATAAATAAAATTAATAATAATATTTCCATTAAATATTACTTCCTACCAAATATAATTTAATAATTCAATCTCTTTCCCTATCTCAGTCCCTCTCCTAATCCATAAAAAATTTAACGCACCAAAGACATCTATACACCCTTCTATATATGATTATATCTTAAAATCATATTATAACTGCCCTCCCTCCCTCTCACACTCTACCTCTCACACACAATTAGATAGACTGAATGAATGAATGTGAAGATATGATATAAATGTTTAGGTTTCTGTAAGTTGCCGTTGCCTACAAAAAGAAGATTGTATTAAAGGGACACTTTTGATTGAACCCAAGCCACAAGAACTCCCAAAACATCAATATTGCCGATTTCTTACAGAAATATGGACTTACAGGAGAATTAAAACTAATATAGAGTGCAACCATGCAACCCTGTCTGGTCATAGCTGTCATCACAAGAATTAATGGTTTCTTGAGAAATATTGATGCAAAATCCTCAAGTTGTCTAGGACATAGATCGGTTTTTGACACCCTCTCTTACCTAGAGCTCTGATACTATATAGAATTTAGTTTTGAGAATTTAGCTTTGATACTAGGTAAAATTTGGAGAATTCTCAACTATGATATCGTGTAGAGAGGAGATCCATGATTTTCCCAAGTTTGATGGTGTCCAGTGGTGTTATAACCAGCGTGTGCGGTGTGCTGCTTCATTAGCACATATTGTTTGTGATCACCTCCATTTACTCTAATTTGGTCACTAGCTTTACTGTTGAATTTGAGGTTATTAGAGCATATTATTGTTTAAAATTGTTTGCCATTGCAATTCGTGTGCATTCAAAGCTAGGTGTGTGTGAAGCGTTTATATGTTTTAGTTGTCCTGTAATTAATTTTTACAATAATCAAGGAAATCATTTATTACAAACAGATATTATAAAATCAATCTTACTACGCACCCCTTCCCTAAAATAAATGTGGCTCCTTATTTAATTAATTCTCCAAATATAAAATTAACAATGAACAGAATAAGAAATAAAATATTCAATGCCAATTATAATTAGTTCTCCTCTCCCACCTTTTTATAAAAACCAAAAAACACAAGCTAATTAAGAGTTATTTTACATACTCATACTCCTTCAAAGAGAAGAAAGAGAGATGACATCCTCTTTGATATTTGAGATGTTGGATTGTCTAGTATTTCCGCCCCACCATCAGGGCCAACAAAGCAAGAACATAAAAAAAATAGAAGAAAAAAAAACGAGTTGCTATGTATATATTATTATGTAAAATTTGGAAAAAGAATATCACTACATATTTTAGTAGGGGATGGAGTCCTTAAAAATTGAAAATATTCAAGGATGTATTTGGTGCTGACCTAATCTTAAGGAAATAGGATATAAATACTTATATTAATCTTTACGGACGGGCAACAAAATGTTATAATTAAGAATATATATATATATATATATATTATTTTAATTATTGATTTCATCAAATTAAAAATACCATATCAACGAGGCGGGTGTATATTATGTAACAATAAAATGTCACTGAGAAATGAAGAACAGGAAACAAAGTGACGAGGATTAGAAATTAATTAAATAAATTAATGAAAGGTGCAATATGGCAAGAGCAGCAAATTGGAAGAAGGACGTGGCTGATGATAATAGTGAATAATAATAGCCATGAGAAAAGATATGGTCGGAAAAACCATGATACTATAGGTAAGAGAGGGAGATCGGAGATTTTCACAAGTCCAATGGTGTCTAGTAACCACCATCGGACTTGGGAAAATCAGAGGCTTTATTAGCTTAAAGGATGATGAAAGCTCGGAAAATATTGTTAAGCTGGGAAAATATTGTTGCTTCTTCTTGATTAGCATTTTTTTTTCTTACGCTGTTATTTCTATAAGCCGCAGACTTGTCCTGCTGAGAACCTTGGTGGATGTGGCGATTGAAATGGGTGGTAAGGGGAATTTTTCCCTGACATTCCCACAGTTAAATATGAGGACCCTTCTAGCAAAAATCATCTTGTATTCAATTATTACAGGAGTAAATTCTTGGGAAGAAGATTAAGGATGTTCAAATTTAGTATTGCATTTTGGCACACTTTCTGTGGAACAGGTGGTGATCCATTTGGTGCACAAACCAAATATTGGCGGTGGGAAGATGGTACCGATTCATTGAATGTGGCTAAACAAAGGATGAGAACTAACTTTGAAGGTTGGATTGGTGGTACTTCCATGACGAGGACATAACACCTGATGAGAAAACTAATGCAAACTTAGTAAACTCTAGAAAGAGAATAACAAGGAAGTTTTATAGGGAACAACTCAAATGCTCATGCATTCCCATTATATGTATGGTGCTGCTTCTGAATTGGAAGTATATACATATGATGCTGCTCAAGTGAAGAAGACAATCAAGGTCACATATTACTTAGAGTGAAAATAATGTCTTTTAGGGCGGACGTGAAGGTTATCAGTCTCTCTTGAATGAGAGAGAACGGTAGCTTTTTCTGAGAAAACTAATGCAAACTTTGTAAACTCTAGAAAGAGAATAACATGCATGTTTTATGGGGAGATGTTATGTATGGTGTTGCTTCTGAATTGGAAGTGTATGCATATGCTGCTGCTCAAGTGATGAAGACAATGAAGGTCACACGTTACTTGGGGTGAAAATAATGTCTTTTAGGGTAGACGTGAATGTTATTAGTCTCTCTTGAATACAGGGATGGAACGGTAGCTTAATCACCTAGCTAGTTTTCTTGAGAAAACTAATGCAAACTTAGTAAACTCTAGAAAGAGAATAACATGGAAGTTTTATGGGGAACAACTCAGATGTTCATGCATTCCCATTATATGTATGGTGCTGCTTTTGAATTGGAAGTGTATGCATATGATGCTGCTCAAGTGAAGAAGGCAATCATGGTCACACAACTTGGGGGTAAATAATGTCTTTTAGGGTAGACGTGAACGTTATCAGTCTCTCTTGAATACAGATGGAACGATAGTTTAATCTGTCTAGGTTTCTTGAAGCTGTTGTTACCTACAAAAATAAGATTGGATTTAGAGGGATTGAACCCAAGCCATAAGAACCTACAAAACATTAGCCTTACAGGAGTGCAATCATGCAACCCGTTTTGGTCAAAGCTGTCATCACGAGTTTGAAACGGCAAGAATTAATGGTTTGTTGACCAATATTGATGCAAACATTGGTGATCCTCAAGTTGCCTAAAGCTTGGTTTGTTGACAAATTTTGATGCACTGGTGATTGTCAGGTTGGTTGGGACACATATAAGCTTTTGACACTCTTTTTTACCTGATGATGATGCCATGTATTTAGAGAATTTAACTCTGATACCATATAGAATTTGGAGAAATCTCATAAGCTCTGATACTGTGTAGAATTTAGAGAATTTAGCTATGATACCATATAAAATTTAGAGAAATATTGGCAATTTTTCCAAGTACAATGGTGGCCAATTAGCTCTGATACCATATAAAATTTAGATAAATATTAGCAATTTTCCCAAGTACAATGGTGGCCAGTGGTATTCGTGTGCCGTGTCGTGTTCACGTTGTTGGTGGTGATCACTTAAACTCTAGTTTTGCTATTGATGACGCACGTTGTTGGTGTCACCTTCATTTACCTTATAAATCTATTTTAAACTCCTGTTTTGAGTTTCTAGTGTTAGTGGTTATTCTAGCCTATTCTTGGTTAAAATTGCTTGCCTATTCGTGTGCAGGTGTTTTTATATGTAATACTAGTGTTGGCTTTTTTTCTTTTATATTTTTTACTTGTCCCATAATTAATTTTTACCATAATCAAGGAATCATTGATTACAAATATATATTATAAAATTAACATGACTACACACTTTTTTCCTAAAATAAATGCGGCTCGTAATTTAATTAATTTTTGAAATCTAAATTAACAATAAACAAAATAGGAAATAAAAATTTTGATGGAAATTATAATTAGTTCTCCCCTCCCACCTTTTATAAGAACCAAAATTTGAATTGTGTTTATCTTTTTTATGAGAGTGCAACATTTGTTATTTTAGCTACTCATATTCCTCCAAAGAGAAAAATGAGAGATGGCAACTTGGGATGTGGGATTGTCTGGTATGTATGTCCACCCCACCGTCAGGGCCAACAAAATTGGCGTAACACTACAAATTGGTGGGGGATGGAGTCCCTAAAAATTGGCGTAAAAACTACAAATTGGTGGGGATGGAGTCCTTGAAAATTGAAAAATATTCAAGGATGTATTTGGTGTTTCATGACCTAATCGTAAGGAAATATGATATAAATACTTGTATTAATCTCTGCAGAATTGCAGACTACAACAGAGTGATATATCTAAGAATATATATTTATATATAATTTTTTTAATTCTTGATTTCATCATCAAATTAAAAATACCATATCAATGGGAAAATGTCATCAGTTTGGCAAAGAAATGAAGAATCGGAAACAGAATACATGGGGATATCAGAGATCTCAAAATTTTAAAAGAAGGACGTATGAAGCTTTATTATTTTAAAAGAAACGCGGTAAATAAATAATCGTATAGGAGGAGATCAGCCCATAATCAGTAAAACTGTAAAACCAGTAATGGTAATGGATAAAAAGCAAATCACAAGGAATATAATTGAAGTGACGAGGATCGGAAATTAATTAAATAAATTAACGAAAGGTGGCAAGGAAGAACAATATGGCAAGAACGGCAATTGGAAGAATGATGTAGCCCACGATGACAGTCTTTCCAAGAATAATAATAGCCATGAGAAAACAAAGGGTCGCCAAAACCATGATGATACCGCCGCCGGTGAGTTCAGCATCGCTTGTCTCTAACCTCATCACTTCTACTCTTTCACTTGATGTCGTCAAGCCTATATATATATATATATTATCAAGGCTCATGCTTTATATGTGTACACACACCTCTAATATAATAATGCACCATCTATCTACCAATATATGTATCAAACAATCAATAACTATATTATTTGCAGAAACCATTGGAGGGAGTGGGATATGTGTGTGTGTGTTTGTGTAGAGAGAGACTAGTATAACCCGTTTGGTTCGATTATATAGAATATGATTACATGTAATACTATGCAATCAGGCTGATTATGGCGTTTTGTTGAATTTATTGTAATGTAAAGAGGATTACATTTGTAATCCATATTACATTATTTAATATAATCACGATTACACAGTTAATACTCATTAATCAGGATGCAACGTAAAGAGGATTACATTTGTAATCCATATTACATTATTTAATATAATCACGATTACACAGCTAATACTCATTGATCAGGATGCAGGGATCCTATAATCCAGAGAAAAAGACCATATAACTATTATAACTTTTTAATTTACCATATTGCTCATAAATAAATCCTACTTATATCCTCAAATAACATTGTCTCACCTCCCACCAAATTCTCTCGCTCTGTTTCATTGACTTTAAAAGAAAAGTGATTTTTAATATAACTAAGAATTAAACTCGCTAGTGACTTTGCAAGCATTACAAATCCAAAGGCCTCCTCACAGATGTAGGAACCTAAGTAGGAAATTTTCATTTTTATTTAAGAAAAACCAAACTCTTGTACTTCTAAAAGAGGTAATTTTTCCTTTTGTGTGTGTAGTTTTTTATTTCTTCTTTCGGGTGGTTAGATCTTTTCTCTCTTAAATAGGACTAAAGCGGTTTTAATATAAAATCACCACCATAATGAACACAGAAGCATAGGTAACCACCAGATCTGAAATTAATAAAATGATGAAATAATTTGAAACGCTTTGTAAACAACACATCCAAAAGGCAAAAAAGAATCAAATAATCATTAGGAAAAAAACGCATCACTCCAAAAGGCAAAAAAGAACAACACATCCACCAGTTCAAAAGAATAGTACGGCCTTAAGATGCAGCGAGAGCCTAATAAACAAAAAAATTAAAAATGAATCTTATATTTGAATTAGAAAACTCATCGAAAGTGAAAGTCTCTAACGTTCTCTGCAGAAAAACCAAATCCTACAAGTCCACCACTCCAACAATAAACACCTCTCAAACGCCTAAGTCATATAGGATCTATGAAATGCAAAAAAAAAAAAGAAAAGAACGAACATAATATGATAATAATGAATAAAAAACAGAGCAAGATAAAGTAACAAAACTAAAACAAATCTGCTTCAGGCAATGATTAAGAAACGCATCACAAGATATGGAAAAATACTTGTAGATCTAAAGAATAATAACAGACCAAGATGATTAAATTAACAAAATATATATATATGTAGATAAGGGATAATTTTATCTCTTAATATGTGATTATCATATATTACCATATTTAATGTAATCCAACTAAACATATTAATATCTATATATCATATTTTTTTAATAATAAACCGAACAACTCCACGGGGCCATGCGCTCGTTTATTTTAGATTTATAATTGCAGAATTCTGGCAATTCTCAAATCTGCCCCAAACAAAGACGAATTTACAGGTAACCCGCGCGGGGACAACATCAGTCTCTCCTCCCACGAACGCTTCTTGAATCAGAAACAAACTAGTAAATCCCTTCATCGCTTCAAAACTAAACTTTTCGTGGCATCAAAATTGTGAAGACCTCAGTTTTTTGAAACGCACGTCTGATCTCTCTTGGAATCTTTCTGGTTTTGAAATCAGATGTACCAGTGGAGGAAGTTCGAGTTCTTCGAGGAGAAACACGCAGGAAAATGCCCGATTCCTGAGGAGGTGACAGGAAAGATCGAATGCTGCTCAAGCGGGAGAGGGAAGGTGGTGATTGGCTGTGATGACGGCACCGTCTGCTTGCTCGATCGCGGCCTTAAGTTCAATTATGGGTTTTCTGCTCATTCCTCCTCCGTTATCTTTCTCCAGCAGCTCAAGGTTCAATCTCTCATCCCCCCCCCCCCCGGGGCGTAATGCAATTGAATTGAATTTGTTTCGTTCGGGTTTATGGAAAAGTGATCACTAGCTACTGGTTTTTATGCGGTTTATACTTTGATTGCTGCTAGTGTGTAAACATATCCAGCAAAGGAAGAAAGAATGAAAGAGCTGGGCAAGTGTTTGAAAAATCTGAAAAGCCCATAAATTTGTTAAAGCTCTACATCCTCGTTTGTAATTGTTTTGTTTTGCTTCATTAGCTGAATTACCGAAACCCCTTCTAGCCTTTCAATTAGTGTGAATATTGGTGAAAGAATTATTCAGATATTTGTTACTAGTTGTTATAACCAATTTTTTAGATTACCTATAAGTTTTGACTATAGTACCACTTCCTTCCTTCGTTGATGAATCAGCAACGGAACTTCTTGGTAACTATTGGTGAAGATGATCAATTAGCCCCCCAGCAGTCAACTCTGTGCTTGAAGGTTTTTGACCTTGATAAGATGCAAGCCGAGGGTTCAAGCACGACAAATCCTGAATGTGTTGGTATATTGCGAATATTCACTAATCAATTTCCCGAAGCAAAGGTAAACGACACTGTTGTGCATGGGTGTTAAGCTTACATATTGCCTGGATATGTTTATACTGAAACTCAAATTTGTAACTTGATTTGAATCTTTCAAGCTCTCATGTCAATGTTGTGTGAACTGTCATATACTGCAGATTACATCTTTCATAGTCTTTGAAGAAGTTCCACCTATACTGCTCATAGCTATTGGCTTAGACAATGGTTTTATTTACTGCATCAAAGGAGACATTGCACGGGAACGAATTACCCGTTTCAAGCTTCAGGTGGAATACCATTCAGAGAAAACCCTTTCGTCTATAACTGGCCTTGGATTTAGGGTGGATGGTGAATCCCTTCAATTGTTTGCTGTAACTCCAAGTTCAGTGAGCTTGTTCACTCTGCATAATCAACCACCAAGAAGACAAACTCTGGATCAGATTGGATGCGGTATCAACAGTGTGGCAATGAGTGACCGCTCTGTATGCAATTTCATAGCCCATTAATTAATTATCAATGAACTTTATTACTAGCTGTATACATTTTCTGTAAAAGCTAAATGTTTTTATATGGTAACGTAAACAGGAATTGATAATTGGTCGACCTGAGGCTGTATATTTTTATGAAGTTGATGGGCGTGGTCCTTGTTGGGCTTTTGAGGGAGAGAAGAAATTTCTGGGATGGTTTCGTGGATACCTTTTATGTGTTATTGAAGATCAAAGAAATGGAAGATATACTTTCAACATCTATGATTTAAAGAATCGTTTGATAGCTCACAGTGTATTGGTTAAAGAAGTTTCTCATTTACTCTATGAATGGGGTAACATAATACTCATAATGACTGACAAATCAACTTTGTGTATTGGGGAAAAGGACATGGAAAGCAAATTGGACATGCTTTTTAAGAAAAATTTATATACAGTAGCAATCAATCTTGTTCAGACCCAACAAGCTGATGCTGCAGCTACTGCTGAAGTGCTAAGAAAGTATGGGGATCATCTGTACAGCAAGCAAGACTATGATGAGGCAATGGCCCAGTACATCCATACCATTGGTCACCTTGAGCCTTCATACGTGATACAGAAGTTTTTGGATGCTCAAAGAATCTATAACCTTACTAATTACTTAGAAAAGTTACATGAGAAGGGTCTTGCTTCTAAAGATCATACCACTCTACTATTGAATTGCTACACCAAATTGAAAGATGTTGAAAAGCTTAATTTATTTATTAAAAGTGATGACAGCATTGGAGAACATAAGTTTGATGTGGAAACTGCAATCAGGGTTTGTCGTGCTGCTAATTACCATGAACATGCAATGTATGTTGCAAAGAAGGCTGGGAGACATGAGTGGTACTTGAAGATCTTGCTTGAAGACCTTGGTCGGTATGATGAGGCTTTGAGTTATATTTCTGGTCTTGAACCCAGTCAAGCAGGAGTAACAATCAAGGAGTATGGTAAAATTTTAACAGAGCACAGGCCAGCGGAGACGATTGAGATCCTCATAAGGCTTTGCACAGAGGATGGAGACAAAAAAGGAGCTTCAAGTAGTGCATATATCTCTATGTTGCCATCCCCTGTTGACTTTCTTAGCATCTTCATCCATCATCCCCAATCCCTAATGGATTTTCTTGAAAAGTATGCCAACAAGGTCAAGGACTCACCTGCTCAAGTGGAAATCCACAACACACTGTTGGAATTATATATATCCAAGGAATTGAACTTTCCTTCAATATCTCAAGTTACTGATGATGGAGATCTTAACCATAAGGTAGCTTCAGTGAAATCTGCTATGTCAAAAGCCCAGTCAAATGGAAAACTTGCTGATCACAAAAGTTCAAAAGAGGAAACAGATAGTCTAAAAAGGCGAGAGAAAGGTCTGGGCTTACTCAAGAGGGCATGGCCACCAGAGATGGAACAGCCACTATATGATGTTGATTTAGTAATTATCTTGTGTGAAATGAATGCTTTCAAAGAAGGACTATTATACTTGTATGAAAAGATGAAACTTTATAAAGAAGTGATTGCTTGCTATATGCAGACAAATGATCACAAGGGGCTAATTGCTTGCTGCAAAAGGCTTGGGGATTCAGGTAAAGGAGGGGATCCTTCCCTTTGGGCAGATTTACTTAAATATTTTGGCGAGCTTGGAGAAGATTGCTCCAAAGAAGTGAAAGAAGTTTTGACTTATATAGAGAGGGATGATATTTTGCCCCCAATAGTTGTCCTTCAAACTCTTTCAACAAATCCATGCCTCTCACTTTCTGTAATCAAGGATTACATTGCTAGAAAGCTTGAACAGGAATCTAAGATGATTGAGGAGGACAGACAAGCAATTGAAAATTATCAGGTTGTATTTAATTATTACTCCCTTCAGATTTTTTTATAAGCAACTTTCTCTTTCTTAGTCCTTAATATAAGCAACTTTCTTTTTTTATTTTAAATTTAAATTGCCTCTTTCTTTTCTATCCCTGTTAAATAGATACCTTTATATTAATTATATCCCCACTCACCATTAACTCTCTTTTATATAATTATTCTTTACACGTTCTCTCTCATATATTTTCTAGTCATTCACTCTCCTACTCTTTTTTATAAATAGGGGCATATTTAGAAAAAATGTGACATTTTTGATACGTTTAATTATTTTTAACTAATCTTGACTATCAGTTCATTTTCCATAATAAAGAAGAAAATTGTTTATAAAAAGGATCGGAGGGAGTATTTTTATATTCAGGCAGGAAAGAATTGTAATGATTTTTCTCTTGGTGCAGGAAGATACACTCGCAATGAGAAAAGAGATACAGGATCTTAGGACAAATGCCAGAATTTTTCAATTAAGCAAGTGCACTGCATGCACTTTCACTCTTGATCTCCCAGCAGTTCATTTCATGTGCATGCATTCATTCCATTTGCGCTGCCTCGGGGATAATGAAAAGGAATGTCCTGAGTGTGCTCCTGAATACAGGTCTGTCTTAGAAATGAAAAAGAGTTTGGAGCAAAATTCTAAGGATCAAGATAGATTCTTCCAGCAAGTGAGGAACTCTAGAGATGGGTTCTCTGTAATTGCTGAATATTTTGGGAAAGGGATTATTAGCAAAACAAGTAATGGAACCACCTCTGGTCTCAGAACTGGAAGCACATCTTTCTGAAGTGTAGCTTTTTGCCACTTATTTTAAGAGTTCTTCAAGAAGGTGATGCCTGGATTCTTGATGGTCGAGGAAATTGATCATGTGGAGATGCACTTTTCCATCAGTGCTTGCTGACCAACCTTTATGGTCTGCTTGAACAGTATTAGTGTATTTACCCCATGTGCTGGCTTTCAAGTTGTTGTGTAATGTGTTGTTCATTTACGAGGCCAGGGAATATTCCTCAATGGTCCGGCTGTTTTGCCAAAGAGTATTTTGTAGATTTGGTGCATGCTATGTTTCACGGATCTTTAACAGTATGATTCTCTTGATCACCTCTCCGCACAATATCGGAGGATATTCTTGAGGGGAAATGTCTAGAGTTTTGGTTTGAATTCACGGTAGAAGAATTGTTTTGAGTGTTTTTATTTATGCCAAAGCCATGTAAAAGTGATAAAAGTGCAAAATGGTTTTTCTCTTGGTTATGGATGGCTCATTAGCTCTGTTTTATTCAATTTGATATCTCATCTACCATGATCTTTCCTGCTCGTTAAAGATAATTTGGGCCTTACTTCATTGTTCATGTGGATAAAGGGGGCGGGCAGGAAAATTCAAGCAAGTGCGAAGGAAAAATTAGAATAAAGGGACAAGGGAAGCCGTAAGAGTAACTCATAAGAAGCGGCTTCAGATGAAAGTAACTTTAAAAAAATGATGACTTATTAAAAATTACTTATGTTTTAATAGAAAGTAGCGGAATTAATTTTTTATCTAATGGAAGTCTATTTAGATAGTATGATGAAAAATAACTTATAATTTTTTATAGGATTTTTTATTTAAAAAAATTGATAGATATGTAATATTTGGAGTAAGATCATTATTTTCACACGGTCACAATAAATTTAAAAAAAAGTAAAATATTTAATTAATTGTTCATTTTAATTGAATAAAAAGTTTCTGGTTTTTAATAAATAAATAAAATGACTTATAATAAAAAAAATTTCAGAGTTTTTTGTTTTTGTTTTTAAAAATAACTTAACTCAGCTAAAAACTCCCAGAGTGACACCCTAGAAAAGTTCTCCCCCATTATAGAATCTGCACTCATTCAGTTATTCCCCATTGCTCGTCCGCTCTCCATCTTCTCTTTTTCTATCACTAACTAGTCCATCCCTCTCTCCACCATTATTGCACCCACAAAGAAGACAGGACCCACGGAAGAGATGTAAGGAGTGTTAAGCCTTTTCTGTCTGTCCCAAAGTTTTAGGGTGTGTTTGGTTTGGAATGAAGATTCGTTACTTTTAAAAAAGTAAGATTAGTTAATTTGATCTGTGTTTAGAATAAAGATTACAGAAATTGCTTATGCAAAAGTAAAACTTGTTTGGTTGAAATTTTGTAAAAGTTACTTTTTGATGGAAAATTACTGTAAATGACATGATTATACATATATGGATTATATATATTTAAATATATTGTGATATTTATATAATCTCTGGTTCTAATTATAAGGCTTAGTTGACTTTTTTGGCTTCCTTAATCTTTCCAAAAAAACTAACTGGGTCTTATAATTAGGACTGAAATAAGTCTTATTACATGTAAATATAGTGTGTTATTTATACTACCTTCTATCTTAATTATAAGATCTAGTTGACTCTTTTAACTTCCTTGATCTCTCAAAAAAAATCAACTGGGTCTTATAATTAGGACATGAGGGAGTCTTGTTACATGTAAATATAGTGTACTATTTATACTACCTTCTGTCTTAATTATAAGACCTAGTTGATTCTTTTAGCTTCCTTGATCTCTAAAAAAAAATAACTAGGTCCTATAATTAGGACATGAGGGACTCTTATTACATGTAAATATAATGTACTATTTATACTACCTTCTGTCTTAATTATAAGACCTAGTTAACTCTTTTGGCTTCCTTAATCTCTAAAAGAAACAATCAACTAGGTCTTATAATTAGGATAGGAGGAAGTCTTATTACATGTAAATATAGTGTGATATTTATATGACCTTCGGTCCTAATTATAAGATTTAATTGACTTTTTTGACTTCCTTCATCTCTCCAAAAAAATCACCTAAGTCTTATAATTAGGAGCAAATGGGATAAAAATGACATATTTTTTTTTAAAAAAAGGCCCACACTTTTATCATCGCAATCGGATGAGAAGCAGCCATTTTGGTACTTATGGCTTATTATACAATTTCTCCAACTGATGCAATGTGAAACACCTTACTTTTTCATAGCGAAATCCACACCGTAGTATCTTTAATATAACTAGTCAAGGATGTTAAACATCAAAATACATACTTAGTTCAAATATTTCCCACACAAGGTTTCCAATGAAATCCTCAAAATAGTTTGATAA
>JBAGKO010000011.1:10598163-10621375 GCA_037177275.1 Acacia concinna | reverse complement strand
ATATTTGATATGTGAGTTGCATTTCATAAAGATTGAATTTGTTTCATATTCATTTTTACTCTATAAATACGGTTCTCAAATCTATTTGAAGAAGAAAAAGGAATAGAAAGTGTACTGAAAACTCATATCTAGCAACTTCTCAACACAAAAAATGAATAAAAAAATTAATTAAAGATATAAAAAAAATTAAATGCCTCTTGTGGCACTCACCTTTATTAACTCATTTGGTGCTCACTTGGGTGAGCGCCACAGGAGTCCATTATAGGCAATCAATTGATTACCTATAATGCCTATAATGGATATAATGGACTCATGTGGTGCTCACCTAACAAGAGACCATTTATAAAGAAAAAGAAAAAGAAAAAGAAAGTTTCATGTGGCGCTCTAAATCGAGAATTTTTTGCGATGCCAATACAAATCTACTAAAAAGAGTGCCACAGAAATAAAATTTTGTAGTAGTAAATTTCATCTATTGTCACAACAAATCCAGCCGATTTCCACAAGACTAAAAAGCCTTTGTTCCAAATCTAACATCGCTAAAATAATTTATATTATCAAGCAAGCCTTAACCATATTAAGTTACATAAACTAAAAAGGTAACTTCATTAGAATGTGTTATGCTTATCGCATAAACTTTGTTGCATCGAAAATGACACTAACAAACTCATTAAAATGTACCAATAATAAGGTGACACTATACTTGGACTTAATTAATAATTTTTAAACGCTTTTAGAAGAGAGATTTGATTGCTGAACAGCTATCATATTTTATATTTTACTTACATTGAACTTATTACAATCAGGCTTACTCGGTAGCTGGTTTTTTTTCCATAGAGAATCAATTTTTGCCAATCCTTGGATTATATATACAACTACTAGGTTTTTAAGGTAAATTGGATTTGGGATTTCTCAAATTATCTGTCGGTGGAGATTTCGTGAACCTTTGAGAGATCTAAGCTTTCAAATAAAAGATAGATAGATTCGTCTTCGATCTCAAGAGAGCTTGCTTGGTAAATTTCTTGCTAATATGTGAAGTTAAACAAGATTAGATTTTAGAATTGATAATTTTCTTGATCAGGTTATCTAAATGTAGGAATGAGTTTAGATCTGCCTTCAATGTTTCTTAGATTTCTTACTTTTCTTATGATTTCATAAATTTTGGTTGTTCAATTTGCTTGACTTCTAATCAAACCCATCTTCTCCCATAGTCAAATTAATTTCCCCATCTAAAGTTTTATTTTTAATTGATGTGTTGATCTCTTCATTCTCTTCTAATCCATTTACCCTAAAGTGGTAACACTTAGAAGTGTCGATTGTCTTCTGAGTTCAATTCTGACAGTACCTTTGTTTAAATTTGATTTTTTTTTTTCATTTCAAATCTCGTCTCATTTTCTTTTCTCTATGTCATGATTTTTTTTTTGGGAGCTTTCATAAATGATACTCCTATATGTTTTTCCTATTAGACATTGAGAAGTCTAATTTTCTGTTTTTTTTAAATTCTTGTACTTGACACTGTAAGCTTGAATTATGATCTCCGTTGATTTTTTTTTAAAAAAAATTATTTCAAATATTTCATTGTCAGGTCAATATATTTTTCTTTTATTCAACATAAATTAATCTTAATTGATCTGACTATTTAGATTAATCCCATTATAAAAAATTTATTCAAAATTATCATCAATCTTTCAATCAAACCAAATCTAATCCACTTTTCCATATAATTTATTTCTCTTTATCAAACTTCTCTTCAGACTTGTATTTCTTTTTTATAACTTAGAATATTTGATTCTCTGTCTTCAATTTTTTTACCAACTTTTCTTTATGTTTATAAAATGTTTATTGCATCCATCTTATTCAATTTATCCCTCATAAAATTAAAGGTAGAATGAACAGTATGTAATAGTCATTACTTTTGATTGAAAGAAAAGATCAACCGGTTTGATTAATAATTTAATATTCATTGCTTGAACACTAGCAAGGGTTTTAAGGAGCAGTTTTCTATTCTCGTCAATTTAATGCAGAGTTACATATTAATCGGTACAGATATAAAATTTATAAACAAATTATATTATTCATATGTAAGTGGTAAGTAATGCTAAAACTCACTAACGTCACTAATGCATGATCATATATATATATATATAACATTATATTGTGTGAAATGAATTTGTTGATAGCAGAAAATGAGTGAAGAGGACATAGAACAAGCACCACGGAGAAGAAGTGCAAGAATTATTGCATTGGAAGAGAAGAGAAGAGAACGACAAAAGAAGGCTCTAGAGGAAGCTAGAAAGAACTGCCCTGATCATCTGTACAAAAGAAAAGGAAAAGCTGTTGTTAATAATGGTGAAGAAGATTATGACTTCTTAGATGAGGATAATGAAGAAGAAGACGATGATGACTATGCTCCAACCAAGAGGAGGGGACGTAAGAGTAGACCACTTAATCAACTCATCTCCTTGACACAGGTCTCTCCCTATTCCTTCGTTGTCATACAATATTTGTACTGTAATCTCCTGGTTCATAATATATGAGTTAGAACATTAATTATGCGACCAACGGTTTTTAGACCGTGTGATATAGTTAGTGCGCTATATGACACCTAATTCAGATTTGATCTGGCCGTATATAATAAAAAAAAGAATATTAATTATGCGGCTATTAAAAAAATTAGATAAGTTAGTTATCGTAATAAATATATATTAATTTTTTTAAGATACTTTTTTTAATCATGTGTACTGTACCCTTTTATGGAAATTCCTTTGTTATGTGCAGTAATTAGGGGCATATTGGAAAAAAGTTATAAATTTGAAAGAGAAAGTGGTTGAAGCCTTGGTTTTGGGGACAAAGTAAACCCCTAGTCTATTCCTATATTTAGAACTAGATGTAATAATTTTGATTTATATAGTTTACCTTCATTTTTGTTTTATTCTATATAGCTTCAAATCATGGTTTTTGGTCTCTTGATAGCAAAATAGCCCATGTAGTTATTAAAACATAGAGACTAACATGTCACACGCAAAGAAATTTGAGAGAGCAGACGAACCAATTGTTTAAAACTATAATCACCAAAACCAAAATCATAGCAAACTATAATCACCAAACATTATATCAATCCTTAATGGCATCTCTTATATTTTCACATTCTTTACATGTTTTTAGCCAATTCAGGATGGACAATACAATGAGTATTCAAGTGCTTCAAGAAGATATGGTAAGCCTGTTAATAAGCTATATATCTCAAATCTGCAAGTGTTAATTTTTTTCCTCCGCTTAACCGTTTTGTTTGAACTTTGTTCTTTGCAGGGTTACCCAGAATGCTGCCTAAGGACACACTCGATTTTGTGCTTGACATCCTACAAAGGTGACAACTAATGAATATCTCTGTCTTGTTAATATTATTGTTTAAGCAATCTAAGTGTTTAAGGGGATTAATTCGCTTAATACTCTCATAAATTATCATAAATTAATCCCAGAGTAACTGTAAATTGTGCAGGAAGGATTCAGATGAGTTTTTCGCTCAGCCTGTGAATCCTAATCAAGTGAGCTTATCGCACTCTCAAAATCTAATTCAAGTGTTTCTTGTTTTATTATGGATTAAGCATTCTTACGATGCTATATTGGAGCTTTGCTTTGAAACGTGTTCAAGAGATTAATTAATACTATATAGAACTACTGTCTTCCACTTTTCTTTTCTTTTTCTTTTTCTTTTTCTTTTTGAGAAGTATATATGGGAGTACATACATATTATGGGGTTTTCTTTGAAAAGTTTCAGGATTATCATAGGATTGTGAAGGAGCCTATGGACTTCGGCACTATGAGAGCCAAAGTACATGAGAATATGTATACTAATATGGAACAATTTGAGGTTCGCACATATATATATCATCATTACATTTGCACATTTCATGCTCTTTAATTCTTTTTCAAATGAAAAGCGTTCTTTCATTAATCATGAATGTTTAGGAAAAGCATAACTATATATATATAACTAGAGTCAAAAATCGCAATTTCTTATGAGAGTTTAAATTTATTGATCACCCGCAATGTTAATCAACACACACCGTGATCTTAATTAGTTCTCTTTCACATTATGAGGTGAGATGTTCTAACCATTAAATCATGGAAAAATTGGGAAGAAGTCCCATTACAGATTTTATTTATAAGAAGGTACAAATGGCTATAATACTCTATAAATTTTGTACACAGGATACTGTTACTCTAATTCAAGTTCTTCCCAAATTTTTTATGGGCGACTTTTCCTCACTTTCCTTTTAATTTATTATCACTATACTACCTCGATTCTAAAATATAAGATCTTGATTTTTTAAAAAAGATTAAAAAAGATAATTAAATTAATTTAAAGTATTTATATTTACCGTTATTTCTCCAAATTAATATATTTGACTTATAAATTGATATATGATTTAATTATACATAATATATTATATGATTAAGTAAATTACTTAACTTCTTTAATCTCTCTCAAAAAAAAAAATCAGCTATATTTTACATAGATAGGTTTAAAAAGTATAAAGTACTTGTTAGCTTTTGAGGTAAGTGACTGAGATTACTCACTCATAATGCAAAATAACATTTAACAACTATAAGTACATGATGTCACCTCATTCTAACATTGTTTCTCAATTGAGTCACATTGTAATGAAATATTGCATATATGAACACAATGTTTCAACTCTTTTAAATGAAACAAAACCATGTCAATGCATGCAAAGAAGTGTTTGTAAAAATAGCTTAAAGTCATACAGCAAGAGTGCATGTTTTCCCAATTGACAATTTATAAACCAGCTGCACCATATGCGTAACATGTTTTCTTCTACAATCTCTCTTTTGGTGTTCATAAATCCCATAATAACTAGAAAAAAAATACCTACTTCAACCACATGAACTAGCCTCTCCCCTCAGATTTTGAAAATAAGCCTTGGGAAAGTGTGTGTGATATCAAATACTTGTAATAATTGTGAAATATTCCTGCTCAGTGAAACTCTTAAACTGATACATGTTTCATCTATCTATTTTCCATGATGTACAGCGGGATGTGTATCTAATATGCTCCAATGCTATGAATGTTAATCCCTCATCTACAAGTCCTCACAAAGTGGTAGGACTGAACTTTGAGTAGCTAGCTAGGTTCTACATATATAGTTCTACCTTTTTGTTGTCCAATTATAATTGCAGTATGATATATATATATACAGTTCCACTTAATGAAAGTCTGCATAAAGAAAGATCTAGGACTTATGTTTAAAATTTACATATATATATTTACAGGCTGAAGCAATCAACAACGAAGCTTCAAAGTTGTTTCATGCCTTATCGGCTGATCCACAGCTTTTTGACATGGGGTACTTCGGCCCCAACGAGAAGAAATCAAGAGGAAGAAAAGGTCATGCACGATCCAGAAATTCTGGTCGTCCAAGGCAACGTGCTTCTAAACCTGGAGGTATATGTATATATATTCCATCTGACTCCTTTGCTTGCTCCTAAGGTTTCTGAACGTGTTATTTAGCACAACAATTAGTTTTTATCATTCATGATTCGTATCCAAGTGTGGGTCAAAGCAGTTTCGGATTCACATTCCAAGAATGTATGATGTATATATATCCTCCCCTATGAAATGAGAGATTATATTGAACCAACTAACTTAACTGTTATTGGCCGGAACTCTGGTGCTAATAATTCCGTAGGAGCTGAAGTGGACAAGAGGCAAACATATTGTCCATCAGGTGGAGATTCCATATTTTCTGAAGTCTTAGATGGACCCAAAACCAGCTTACGAGTAAGTCTGTTCGAGCCATGCCCGTCTCTGTATTTCACTGTAGCATTTGTCCACCTAATGGTTTCTTAGGTTACTATATATATTCATTGTTCAACGTTAAGTTCAGTTTCATATAATCACTGTCGGAGATAACTTAGTTTATCAATTAGTTACACTACTTGTACATATTAGTCTAACAATATTCTATTATAATTATGATAGTTAGTTACATTGTTGTAATTTAGTTATACATAAACTCACTATATAAGTTGATGATTGATGAATGAGAATTCAATTCATTTTTTCCCCAAATTATTTCGTCATATGGTATCAAAGCATATGATATTCTCTCTCCTTCTTTTTCACTTCCCCTTTTTCGTAACCCTCACTTTCTCTTTCTGTAACCCTACATTTCCCTTTTTCAAGCTTTTGTCTGTCCATGGCTTCCACTTCCCTCTCACTCTCGGATCCATTAAGTCCATTTTTCATTCACCCGAATGAAAATCTGGCACTCATCCTTGTTGTTCCACCAATGGATGGCTCGAACTACCATTGTTGGGCAAGGGCAATGCGCAGTGCTCTACTCTCGAATAATAAGGTTATGTTCATCAATGGGTCTCTTCAACCACCGCCGATTAATGATCATTCTTTTCTAGCGTGGGAACAATGTGATAACCTTGTTCAAGGATGGCTTATGAAATCCCTATCACCGTCGATTGCAAAGAGTATTATGTGGTTTGATCTTGCTTCTGAGGTATGGTCTGATCTCAAATCTCATTTCTCACACACTGATTTGTTTTGCATCTCTGATTTACAAGAAGCAATTTATAATCTTCTTCAAGGTAGTCTGTCTGTTAGTGATTACTATACACAATTGAAGATCTTATAGGATGAGTTAGCTAACATTCACTCTCTGAAAGTTTGTGATTGCGGTTCCACTTAAAGCGCCCTACATCACTGAGATGAGGACTATCATTCGGTTCTTGAAAGGGCTTAATGAACAATACTCTTTTGTTCATTTTCAAATCATGCTTCTTGATCCTCTCCCTCCAATCCATCACGTTTTCTCTCTTGTCATTAAGCAAGAACGAGAACTTAGTCTTTCCCTGGATTCAAAGATATTGCTCACCAAAGGCTCGAATTCTGTCCAGTTTAATCCTCAGATTCCGCATTCTAGTCATCATAATACAAAACCACATAACACTAAACATTGTACATTTTTTGGGAAGCCTCGCCATACTGAAGACACTTGTTACAAAAAGCATGGTTTTCCTCTAGGGTTCAAATTTCAATCTTCTGGTTCTCAGGCTACAGTTCACAATTTAATGACTCAAGCTTCTGGTAATATTCCTGATTCAAACTCTACAGTGGTCTCCTCTTCAATACCATCTTTTTCTACAACTATGGTCATGCCTCAATTATCTTCAGAACAATATCAATGTCTGCTTACTCTTTTGACTCATGTTTCTGCTTCAGTCAATAACTTGTCTGCTTCTAATTCGGTGCCTACAACAGGTATATGTAATTTTGTTGCCTCCCATAGTGTTCATACTTGGATCACCGATTCAGGTGCAACAGATCATGTCTGTTGCAATTTACATTCCTTTACAAGTTATATTTCTATTGCTCCCATATCTGTTCGTCTTCTAACAAGTTCTATTGCTATTGCTTCTATTTCAGGCACTGTTACCCTTTATAAAACATTAACCTAACATAATGTTCTCTATCTTCCTACTTTCTCTTTCAATATCCTATATGTTTTTTACAATTTTTGCCAGATTCACTCCTCTCAACATTCTCTGATGATTGGTTCAGCTAGACTATGTGAAGGTCTATACATCATGAACGCAGATATGTTTACCATTCCTCATATCAATTTGACTTCTACAACCTTTGCCTCCACATTATGGCATCTTCATTTGGGTCATATCTCTGAGTCAATTCTTTCTGTTTTACATAAACAAATCCTTGAAATTTCTTGTAATCCCCCACCCCTCTTATGTGATACATGTCATTTAGCCAAACAAAAACGTTAGCAATTTCTTGTAAGCCACAACTCTACTAATAAAATTTTTGATTTAGTTCATATGGATATCTAGGGTCCTTTCTCTATTCCTCTACTCAATGCCATAAATATTTTCTTACAGTTGTTGATGATTTTTTTAGATATTCTTGGATTTGTTTACTCAAATCCAAGTTTGATGCTAGAACTCATATGACCAATTTTTTTTTTTTGCTTTGATAGAGACTCAATTTTCCACTTCTATCAAAGCTATTAGAACTGACAATGGTGCTGAGTTTAACATGCCTCAATTTTATGCTTCCAAAGGTGTTTTACATCATACTTCATGTGTTGAAACTCCTTAACAAAATGGCATTATTGAACAAAAGCATCAACACATCCTAAATATTGCCCAAGCCTTATATTTCCAATCTCATCTTCCTCTTCATTATTGATCTTTTATGGTTCTGCATGCTGTATACCTCATTAATCGATTACCTTCCCCAATTCTTCATCATTATACACCCTTTGAGAAATTATATTCTGTTCTCCCTTCTTATTCTTCTCTTAAAGTGTTTGGTTCCCTATGTTATGCTTCTACCCTTTCCCATTCAAGATCAAAATTTGATCATCGTGCTCGCAAATGTGTCTTCTTAGGCATTCCTTCTGGTTCTAAAGCATCCATACTTTTTAGATTTGTCTACTAACCAAATTTTTCTTTCCTGTGATGTTATATTTCATGAACATATTTTTCCTTTCAAAATTGTTGATACTCCCTCTCCTTTACCTGCACCAACCCTTGAGTCTTTTCCTTCCTTCTCAGACGACCCAATTGAGTCTTCTTCTATTCCAATTGTTCCTTATTCTTCTCTGTCTGAATCTTCTACCAACCATCGGTCTACTAGAGTTAGACATCCACCTTCATATCTATGCGACTTTCATTGTACTCTCTCTTTTACTAGTCTTTCTGAACAATCATCAGGTAAATGTTCTCCTAAATATCCATTATCCACTGTTCTTTCTTATTCTAACCTTTCTTCTTCTTACAAATCTTTTGTTCATGTTGTTTCTTCTCATTCTGACCCTTCTACCTATTCCCAAGCTATTAAACATTCTATTTGGAGAGAGGCTATGCTTGCAGAAATTAAAGCACTTAAACAGAACCAGACTTGAGTTCTCACTCCTCTAACTCTGGGTAAGAGAACCATTGGTTGCAAATGGGTTTATAAAACCAAAATTAAGGCAAATGGTGATATTGAACGCCACAAGGCACGTCTTGTTGCTAAAGGATTCACTCAAACAGAGGGTATTAACTATTTTGACACCTTTTCCCCTGTGGCAAAAATGACTATACTCCATTTATTGCTTTTCATTGCTGCTATCAAGAATTGGCACTTGCATCAACTTGATGTGAATAATAAATTTTTGCATGGTGACTTAAATGAGGAAGTTTACATGGATCTTCCTAAAGGTTTTACTCCTTCTCAACCTAAATTGGTTTGCAAACTCCAAAAAACTCTCTATAGTTTGAAGCAAGCTAGTGGATAATGGTATTCCAAATTATCTACTACATTACTTTCTTATGGTTACCGCCAATCTGCTTCTTATCGTTCTTTGTTCTTCAAGGCTAATTCTTCATCATTTAATGTGATATTGGTGTATGTTGATGATGTTATACTTGCTGGAAATGACTTATATGAAATTACTTATGTCATATAGCAATTAGATACAACTTTTACTATTAAAGATCTTGGAGAACTTTGTTTCTTTCTTGGCTTAGAACTTGCTTGATCACATAATGGCATTTTCTTATCTCAACGGAAGTTTGCTCTTGAACTTCTTGAAGATATTGGCTATTTGGCTTGTAAGCCAGCTAGCTACTTGTCCTATGGATCCTCATCTCAAGCTATCCAAAGATAGAGGGATCCTTCTAATAGATCCTCATCCCTATCGAAGACTTATTGGGCGTCTACAATATTTGACAACCACCAAACCAGATTTAAGCTTTGTTACTCAACAATTTAGTCAGTTTATGTCTCATCCATGTGACATTCATTTATAGGCTGCCTATAGAGTTCTGCGTTATCTCAAGTCTTCCCCTGGTGCTGGTATATTCTTTTCTTCCCAATCTGATTTAAAGCTTCGTAGTTTCAGTGATTCTGACTAGGCTGGGTGTATTGACACAAGGAGGTTTGTTACTGGTTTTGCTATTTTTCTTGGTCATTCCTTGATTTCATGGAAAGCTAAGAAACAACGTACAGTTTCTAAGTCTTCCTCTGAGGCAGAGTATAGGGCTTTGGCCTCTACTACTTGTGAATTGCAATGGTTAATCTATCTTCTCAATGATTTTAGTGTTGAACCCTTTGATCCTGCTTTACTTTACTGTGATAGCAAGTCTGCCATTCAAATTGCTACCAATCCCACTTTTCATGAAAGGACTAAACATATAAATCTTGATTGCCACCTAGTCCTTAAGAAAGTCCAAAGCAAAGTTATTCATCTTCTTCCAGTTCGGTCATCAGATTAGCTGGCAGATGTTTTTACCAAGCCCCTGCATCCATCTTGGTTCCATGAGCTTATTTCCAAGCTAGGCATGCAAGATATATACGCTCCAGCTTGCAGGGGGTGTCAGAAATAACTTAGTTTATCAATTAGTTACACTAATTGAATATAAACTCTATAAATAAGTTGATGATTGATGAATGAGAATTCAATTCATTTTTCCCCAAATTATTTTGTCACAATCACCATGGTATTTTTAGCTGTTTGTCTTGTTTCCTGGTTCTTCATTAACATGGAATCATGCATGTACTGTTATTGTGCAAGAAATGTGGTTAAACATTTTTTTTTGCCATTTCTGTTTTTTAATCATGTGCATCTGACATATGCAGCTTCACAAGGCTTATAGTCACTACCTAGACAGTGTGGTTCGGTTCGTGGAAAATTTGGGACCTACAGTTAAAAAATGTGCTGCTGAGAAACTAGAATCTCTAAGACAAGGTCAAATAGTGCGTGGGCAAGCTACAAGACCAAATCCTCTTGCTAATTTCCTTGACAACACCACTGGGCCTACTTCAACTGTGCCGCCACGACCACCTCTTCCTCTTCCGCCACGGCCGTTAACAGCAGTTGCGAGACTTGGCCGTGATGTACCACATAGCAGGCATTATCCAGTCTCATCAAATAGGGCCCTCAATATTCCAGGTTTTGCTCCTCAAACCCCTCCACAGGAAACCAACAATAGCATCAACTTTGAGAGAACTGGTGATTACAAGGGCAAGAAGGCAGTGGTAGATCCAAAAGAAAACTGGGATGCATATGCAGCGTCTATTCTGAGTGGCTATTTTATGAACAACAACAGAGGAGGAGGAGGCCTGAACTTCAATGGTGAAGGTTCCAGCTCTAACAGCAACCCGCCTTCTTCATTTCATTGGAATAGGCCTTCTTTCCAAGCCATGTCCTCTTCTTTTCAAGAAGCTAATCAGAATCAAAACCAGAACCAGCGCATGCAATGGAATGATCTTCCTGAAACATCAAATGCCAGCAACAATCTTATGAATGTGAATAACCCTGGAAATACTGGCAGAAATAATGTTCCACCTAGCAAGCTTACCCAAGTTCAACCTCGCGTGTGGCCCAGTATTGTGATTTCTGGGTCGAAGACCCAGCCCAGGCCCAATACTGAACCTCTTATTCACAGGCCAATAGCAAGGCGCCCCATGTTGTCTGACCATAGCCTCTCATCAGGCCAACCTCCCTTGTCTAGCCAGAATCTGATGAGGCAGGAACAAGAGCCCACAATAGTAGGGCACAACAATAATTATAATGATATCTTAGAGCAGTCTCTTTTGTCTCAGAACTTGACAGAATTAGACTTTAGTCTCTTGAGACAAGCTCTCTGGTCGCAGCAAATTCCTATGGAGCAAGTGATTGGAAATAACTTCACATCTCAGCCGTTCATACCTGATCAGAATAATACACCAGCAACGTTTATCAACAAAAATAATAACTTGTCATCGTCATGGAAACCTTCTAACATGCCTCAGCAGCAGATTCCCCAAGAGATCATGAACATGACAAGCTATAACTTCTCAGGGCAGCAACCTCTATTGTCTTCTCAACAAAGTCGTTCCAATTCAAACCCCATGAATGGATCATATAATAATACTCCATCTAGTAATGGCCAATCTTTTCTGTCTCAGCAGCCAAGGCTTGAAGATGTAGGCCTCATTACTGGGTTGCAATCCTTTCCTCCTCCTCAGTCAGATTTCATTGCATTGCAATCTTTTATGCCTCAGCAAAATGGACTAATGGCCCAGGCTGTGACTGGATATAATGGTAATCTCTCACACGTAGCAAAAGGGAATGAGGAAGGGACATCTAATTTGTACAACCATATGGGCAACACATTGAATCAGCCAGATGAATTCGAGACAATATGGGAACCAATAGACCTTAACAATATCCCCTTGATAGAAATTTATACTGCGCCACCAATGTCGTTTGACAATTCTGGGAACTTGCTGGTTCAGCCCCAGCCCCAGCCCGAGCGGGGCCAGCTTAACCCTCTGGGCCTATTTCCTAGACAAATACCAACTCCAGCACCATCATCTGCTTCTCCTGAAATGCCCATGGGCTTCAATGAAATGAAGTACTATATGGGTAATGCTATGGTGGGCCAGCCTGTAGTAGAAGGAGTAGGAGATGGTACTTCTACTACCCAGCTTCAGTGGGATAATGATCAAAAGCCCAACTTGGCTCTTCAGCTCTAGAAAGCCATTACAGAGCTCTCCCCCAGTTCTTGTTGTTGCTATTATTGTTTATATTCCTTCTGCCATATTAACAAAACCATGAAGATCCTTATCATCATAACTTCTGTTTTAAGCTTTTTCATATTCCTCCTGCGTTTGGTACTGTGTCAGAATAATATGCATGCTTGCTTGTATGTTTGACAAAGTTTAGTTATATGGCATGTGATGATATATAAATGCTTCTGTGAGCTTAAAAGGTTATATAGTCTCTCATGCATTCCTGGATATAGTATTGTAAATCGCAGGCCTGAATTCTCTATAGTTATATTAGGTTATTAAAGTTGTGTATGAGGGAAAAGTAGGTGAGTTGTGGTTAGTGAGTAATATAGGAAAAGGCTAAAAAAGAGTTGTTGAGGGGCATATTTTAAAGTGCACACCGGACAGAAAGTGAGATCCACCTCATCCTCTGGAGATTAAAATCAGAAGATGTGTGTCCCTTTATTCACCACCAACACCCATTACTGCTCTCTTGTCCAATGATATATATAAATATTTCAGACACCATATTTAGAATATATGATAACATACACAACCAAGTTTAATACTTTATATATGTATATATAATGATAATAATGAGGGAAACAAATGTAGGCAGAATCCTTATACCATGTACGTTTCTGACTGCTTAGTTGCTATCAAATCCTCATGGACCACACCACTATAGAGACGAAGGGCAACCCCACATGTATTATGTTTGTATTTAAATGTACTGGACTTAGGGTAGTATGACTTGTCACCATCCTCTAAGTTTTTTTTTTTTTCGTGGTGATGAAATGTAGAAGTAACTGATGAGCCAGATTTGACAGGTCATGCTGCTAGCTAGGTTCATCAACACGCACATATCTACAGTGAACTGAGATATATAATTATAACATTATGATCGATACAAACAAATACAAGTGACTCAGAGAGATCAGAGGATTAGCTTTTAAGGGTCAGAAACCGCGGTTTCTTCCTCATGTTTCTGGCTGTTTACTACAGAAGATTAATACTTCAGTTTCAGAGATGATAGTGATAGCAAGTGACTAAAGGCCAAAACACATGAAAACGAAATCAAAAATAAAGTTAGCCAAAGATTTATATAACGGTCTTATATTTGAACTCGTACTTCTGATGTGTGTGTGTGTATTCAAATATCGATCATATCTTATGCCCGAATCGCATTGATTATTCTCAGAATCTAAAAACTGTAAGCAGCTCAGCCCCCATGTGTTGTCAAGCTTTCCATAGGTTCATAGAGGTGCCATAAAAATAAAGCTCAATGGGTGCGGTAGCAACTAGCAACGACGACAAGGACGACTGCTGTGGGAGGCACATGATGTGTCCTTATAATGGGGTTCCTTAACCTACTTTAATATATCTCTGTGAGTGTGTAAATATATATATTCTTTTTCCTTGTCTGGTACCCAGAAATGTTCATCATACTGAATGCAAAACCTCACAATAATTTGTAGCGATTGGTTACTAAGGCTTCATCTTTTTCTCCGATGTTTGCGAAAAAGCCAGGGCTTTCTGAGACCAGCTCAAGCATACCCACTAATAATGCACAAGCGTGCATGCATGCATTCATGTGATTTATATTCAGCGTCATTATTTTGCTTGGATATGCCTACACACACACATATATAATATTCTAATGAACAATGAGCTTTCTTTTCATGAAAAAACTAGATAATAATATCAAGTAATCTCACAAAAACTCAGCAGATTATTTGAGTACATATATATATTGTTTAGTCTAACGATAAGAAGCAAGAGTTTGCTCCACGTATCATAATAAGATAACTTCTTCAAGAAAAACTAATAAGAAACACATCATAAGCTGAAGTTAAGTATAGTTATTTTCATGTTGAAAGCTTAGAAAATGGATAAACAAGTGAAAAACCTTAGGCCAAAATGTCATGATCCCACTAAACATGACAGTTCGATCGATGTATACTGAAACTTTTCCCTTTCACTTTACTGACAAAACGTCACAGGGACCACCATGAGATGGATTGGAAGGAGCTTGCGTGAGATGCCGAACAGAGAACACTTTTACTATTCACAGACCGTACCTCAGAGGGATCAAGTATCCATTTTTGTGTAAGAACATTCAAGCCCACCAGTTTTTTTATAGTATTTAAGAAAAAAACTAGCCAGCAAAATGATGAAACTGAAAATGACTGGACAAATGAGTTAACAACACGTGCCGTGCAGAGTATTTTATAGAGAAGAAGCTAGTAGGAAGTGACAAATACAAATAGAAGAAGATGGTGGTCCTGAGGAACAGTCCTATACATTAGAATGACATCAAACTATAATTAAAAAAAATTAAAACAGATTCGAAAAAGTAGACAAAAGTTAGGGGCTGAGCAAAAATCTTGTGTAGATTTATGAGAGAACTTTATGGCCTAGTAAAGACGACGGACCCAATCACACATTCACACGCACGCCCATTTTCCGAAACATATGTATATATACTACTGTATAGCAGTAATATTATATAGTAATTAAATATCAACTGGTTATTTTAATATCTAAGTTATCGAATAGCATGACTTGGAAAAGAGTGGAGCGATTCAGTTCAAGTGTACTTCCAACGCGAACTCCCAAAAGGAACTGGCTTATTTAATCGTTCGGTTATTTTTTTTTAAGAGTGGGCGCGCGCGCGCACATGCAACCATATTTAAATTTTAAATATATCACATTCTTTTGGAAGTATTACCTCAAAATAAATCATTCAGAAAACCCAAAAATTATGATCTCGTGATATACCAAAAGTGGCACCCGAACTATATGAACCATGGTTCAAAACGGGACATACATCACCATTATAGATTACCTACATATTCTCTCGGAAACACCAGAAAACTTAACACACACACACAAGCCATATACATTATCTTGCAGAATTATACTCATCATTGAAATAAGAATATGAAGATGAGATATGTACAACATATAGGCGGATATAGCTGGGCGAGTTTTAAAAAATATAAGGCTTGCTTGTTAAGATTTATTTAAAATAGATAAGATCTTATATATAAAGTACGGGAAAGGCCTCTCACATATTTACTCCATACTCTGTAAATAAGATCTTATTATTTCAAATAAATTATTATAAACGAGCATATAATGAACAAAAAATAGGGCTCACGGACGTCAACAAAAGTAGAACGTTACATGTAGCTCCAAGTTCCAACCTTTGGCTCGTACCTCAGATGTGAAGGACAAGAAGGCAGGGTTTTTCTTTTCTGATGCCAAATGCACGGGTATTATTTAATACCCGGCCCTGCAATAAATTGCTCGCACTCCATAGCTCCTACATACTAATAACAATAACAGCTAGCTGGTCATCATCTTTCTGTATTTTCAGCAGTGAGATCAACAAGTTAAATTTTATCGTACGCTTCATTATATCTAACTCAAAAAGGCATATGGCTAAATAAGCAACAAGCAAGCAGAAAGCAGGTAGGGAATAGGGATGGGGCAAGAAGCCCAAGCCAAAATTCAGATGGTGGGGGTAAGAGAATAGTGGGAAGGACGTGTTAAATGGCCAAAGTTGGCCTTTGTTAATGTTTTGGAATAAAGTGTCCGACACACACAACGCTACAGCCTAACCTATGATTGTATTTCTCCAACTCAATTATTCTCATTAGTATCTTGTGTCAGCGTCCACAAAATCTGAAAAAGTAATGCATACTCTACGCAATGTTGACAAGATTATAGAATTTTTGAATATTGAGAATCTTTCTGCTGCCTTTAACAAATAAGACCATATTACGCTGTCAAAAATATACACAGGCCATATTACGCATGATACACAGCACTTGTACACAAACACACACCCCCACATGATTCAAGCACCGTGATTTATACATACACTTCACAAAATACCAACATTTGCTCACTTATCAGAGACAGAATTAAACGAACGACTGCTAACTGCATCATTCCTAAGTAATACCCTCGTAGTTGCACAGCGTTGTAATTCCGCAATATATACACTTGTTCATGAGACAAGCATGCTACAAATCTTCCTCCTACAAGCACAACATTGAAACAGAATCCAGTGAACATGCATATATCACACTTGTTACTTCCTCCATTAGATTATTGTTAATGATATAATACTTATAATAAGGGTTAAAGCGCATCAAGCAACCTCTTAACATTTTCTTTCCTCAGGACGCCCAGTATCCTAAAGTGGTTCGTCCAACATAAAATTTCTTCAGTTACATCCATAAACATATCATAAAAAAACTATTAGAGTGCTAATGCATCTGAAAAATTACTTCAAGATGCTAGAAACACCACAAAATACTTTTAAAATGATAGATGCCCTTAAGAAAATGCTTTAAAGTGCTGGGTGGCTCTTGACCCTACTTATAATGTACTAGTATTGAGGCACCCTACTTATAATATAATAGTATTGTACCTTGCTAGACGAATGCCTAGTACATCCAAGTCATTAAGATTTTTTAACTAAATTTTGAATAAAAAAGTATAATTACTACAATAAATTAGACTATAATAGTACTCCATCCAATCTTTACTCTAAGAAAATTAAGTCAAACTATACGTTATGTTTTAATATATTATATATTAATTCATAAATTAAAACACATAATTTAAACAAAAATGATAAATGTTAATATTTTAAAATAATATAATTTAGATTGTTTTAGAATTCTCAAAAAAAAAAAAGAGCAACCTACTGAGTTATATAATTACGACATAATTACTACTGAGTTATATAATTACGACAGGAAGTACAACCTCACTGGATAAAAGAGTAATTAAAACCTGATCGCTCTGGGAGAAATATCTAGGCAATGAATATTATTATACCCGCTAGATATAACGTGCACATAGTTAACGGACAAATATAGGCCTCCATAGACTGGTGCATAGCGGTTCAAGCCGGGTAATAGGTATGTCTGGTAAAAGTAGAAGAAACAAAGTCGCTGTTTAGGGTTGTGTAATGAAGATTCATCTGAAATCTTAAATAATCATAACATGAAAACAAATCATTAAAAATTAAAAAAAGAAGTCACAATAATTGAGTTGGGTTATTTGAATCTTCTACAAAAAAAGATAAGCAAATCTGCAAACAAGTTGCAGGAAGCAGGACCAATCAGCGATTTATAGCAGTAAAGATGGTAAAGAAAATAAACCTTTGAGAAGACAAAAAAAGGGACCCACGATAAAGAAAATGAAAGAGAACAGAAAAAGGGAGCTCCCTTCAGTCCAAGCAAAGAAAAGAAAAGGATGAAGTTTAGCTCCTGCATCATTCACACAATCACAACAGCATACAAAGCAGCCTCTTCTATTGTATTTGAATGAATGAGTCAGCAGCTAATTCAAACCCTATACCCTATCCATGAGTGGACTGAAGGAAGCTCCTTTTAACTGATAATCACCAATACATTATACTATTAACATCTGAAATGTTAAAAAGTATACCCTAATTATAAGGGAAAAGAAGAACAGAACAATGATATGACAACTATGATTACATAACCACATGACACACCAAAATGAGTTATTTGCTAAACCCACGAAATAATCTTAACAAGTATCATATAGATAAAAACAGGTCTTCCAACTCACTAAAAAAAGCAAACTCACAGATATAGACATGGGCATAAATTTGGGAAACTAGAGTTGGAAAGCAACATGGCTCAAATCCTGTAACAGAAACTGTGTTTAAAAGATCAAAATAAACGAAATGAAATACAATAATCGATCTTACTTTAAGTCTGAGATCACCAAACTCGGAATAGAGAAGCAACTTGTGATTCTTGAAGTCAAAACATGACAAATTTGGCTGTTGTTCTTGAAGCCGCCAAAAGAAGAGCAAAGGATTCAACTAAACATGATAAATTTTGCACCATACAAATTAATAGATTCAGATATATTTCTGTTATTTAAGTGACAACAAGTCTATAAGCACATAAGAGTAAAATTCAAAAACAGCCCTAACCCTAGGCCTTTTAAACCTGGCGAAGTATTCTATGGAGGAAAGAATTTTCAGAAACATTCTTCGTCAAGGAAAATAAGAACAATGAAAAGCACCCAACTTAAAAGTGATTATGACCGTCGTTTACGCACACTGCAATTGATAAACCAACATTTCCTCCATTATATAAGATAAAAGATTATTTCCTCTGTAGAAGAATATGCGACCTCATAGTAACAGACTGTTCGAAATGAACTGGTATGCTATACATGCGATATAATGCAACTTATAATGCAACTTACCAAATTAACTTACTGCTTCACCGATAACTCCAATTTCAACAACGCAGACCTAAAATCTGAAGCTTTGTCTCCATGAAAATTGAAGAACAATCCCAAACACTGCTGGAAGAACAAATAAATCCAATAAACAGAGTGACTGCTGGTGTAAACTGAAAATTACGCAGTTAGCAGTTACAACCAACAAATGCGTTAAATCAAACTCTGAAACCCATCACCGCCTCCCCTTTTCAAAAAGAAAACAAAAGCGAGGATTGAAATAATAAAGTGCAAAATCATGTAAGAGCAAGAGCAGATAAAAATAATGGAAGAAGAAACAAGTGAAGAGAGAGAGAGAGTGTGTGTGTGTGTGAAGGAAGGATGTGTCACTTTCTTCATGAGATTCAGGGAAGGGAAAGCGATTGAAGATCTATTATATACACGCACAAATCTAGCAGACCACGATTTTTCCAAAAGAAATCGTCACAAAGGTAAGCAAGAAGAATCATCTTTTACTTTTCCAGGAGATAACATTTAGCGACTCGTCATCACAACAAACTATGGACTTTGGAGAGAGCAGAGAGAAGAAACCACAGTGCTCTTCCGTCTCAACTCTTCCTACCGTCCTCACTATTTTCTCTGCACAGTAACATCAAACCTAATCCGCACAGTGTATGTACTGTGAAAGAAGGGAGAAGAGTGAAGAAAGAGGTGGGGTTCTGGTCTTACCTTTAAGCACGTATCTCTCTCTCTCTCTCTCTCTCTCTCTGAGGCAGTCACTTCACTCTACTGTTGTGCACTATTCTCAAATAGGAGTCGAAGAAGCGTGTCTGACCAAATTTTAATAGTCTCTACACTCTAGTCTATGCTATAATCTCCCATGGCCAGTTATTGTACATGGAAAGTGGTGTGAGAAGGGTCCGTATATATAGGGTTTGAGGTCACTCATGAGTCTGGCGGAGAATATCATGAACCAGGGTTCTTGCAAATATATGGGGTTTTTTTGGTTGCACCCATCCTATATGAATTATCAAATCACGAACTGGTCACTAGGACTGGGCAACTATTCCAAAACTTCACATCTTCTTCAGACTACGGAGTCTGAATAATGGAGTATTAAGCTTTCTACTTTCTAGTAAACTCGTCTAGTCCTTTGTCAACAAAATAAAATAAAACCCCTTCTGGTCAAGAATTTTATTTGTTGGCCTGCTAGTTTAGTAATCTGAAAATTAACTTCTCTTAAAATTGATACTACTATTGGTTAAGGTCGTAAATTTTTTACCAAATTTAGGAGTAGCATTTGATATGCCAACTTAAAAATAAAACTCAAGGCCTGTTGGTGATCCATAAGAACACTTACGTAAACCGAGATTAAATTCTTCACATTGGGAAAGTAATTTGGGAAAATGACACTAAAGTCCAATTAACAAAAATAATATCAGAAAAAAATCCATACCTTATTAATAATAAGTACAAAAGTTATTATTGATAAATTATAAAATTTTTATGATATTATTTTTTTTAATTAAGACTTAAATGTCATCTTCTCTGATAATCTTAGCACATACTCAATTGTCTTATTACTTCTTCTTTTTTTTCCAATGTCTTATTACATATGTTATAGTTTCATTTTTTTGGCGCAAACATTTTTTTTAGTCTAGCTTACTAACAGTATATATTTTAAAAAGAAATGAGGATAATTTTATTGATAATTCTTTTTTCCCAGTTTTGAATATGCACGAAACAAACAATAAAACTCAGTAAAATTGTGTTTAAGTCCCATTAAAATAAAAATAATCAAATAGTCTCATAAAATCACGTAATTGTGTTTAAATTCCATAAAATTGTCAACAAACATTTATAAAATTGTTAATAATAACTCATAGAAATCTATAGAGTTGTCAACTGAGATTTAAATACAATTATGTATTTTACAGAATCGTTTGTTTGTTATTTCTCTTAATTGAAACCTAATCACAACTTTCCTATAAAACTTGTGGGACAAGGTTTAAAGGAAAATAAAGAAGAGATAGGCATACTGAACTGGGTGTTTAGATCTCACATTAAAGTCTAGTTTATTGTAAAAGAAAAATCATTAGATTATCTAAAAACTCAACGAGAGAGGTGGGGAGCAACCAAATGAGGGTAGCTTTGATTTATAGAATTATGGTGACCACTAATTAGAAAGATGTGATCACTCCTTATTTCCTCTATAAGTATCAGTGCGGAAGTAATGTTGATTAATTTCTTAATATAGGGTTACTTGTTTCTTCATGTATGCATGCATTGTTTTCTTCTATGATATGTGTTGTTCAGAACATAAATTGTCAATATTTACGAATTTATAAATGAATTTCTGTTGTGAAAAGGTGACACCGGAATATATACATTGACAAGCATTGGATTGCAGATATATCATTGGTCATTGCTAAGTTTCTCTATGTATATTTAAGTTTTTGGCTCTCAAGTGCTACCGCTACACCTGCACTTAGACATAAGAGAGGGATTGTCTCCAACTCTTCTCTCCACTTAACATTTCTACTATTAAATCATACTTATCGGATGAGATTTAATGTTATATATAAAATGATATTATAATATCAATTATAATAAAAATCCACAACCATGATATTATTGCCTGATATTAAATGTCATAGGTTAAATAGTGATTCAATAGTTACAATATTAATTAAAAAGAAGAAGTAAGACGTGTGCACATCCAAGAGACTGGCTAGATGCTTGTGTATCATTGAATGCCTGCTTGATTGGTTTTGCTGGCTAAATTTTGCTTTTCAAATTTCAGTTTTTTCTAGATTACTAAAACATTGCTTTTACAGAACTAAATTTTCTAAATCAAGTCTTGTCTGATATCAATTATCATAATAATACAGAAAGGCACAAGGAAAGCAAATCAAGGCAAGAATCAGCGAATCCTTGATTTGCGTGATTAGGCATTACTAGTTTCCAAATAACATCAATTAGAAGTTTGACCCAAAAATGTCATTATTAATATTCATAATGATCATGATTTTTGTTGATGCAGCGAGTCTACTTTTGCAGGCACCAATATAAATCCAAACCCAACCAGATTTCTCACGCTTACCGAATCTCTCTACTTTCATGTTCCAATTTCAATAATGATTCATCCTCCTTTTTCTGCCTTCACAACTTCACCACAAAATTTCAACTTTCTTCAGGCCACAAAAATCCGAATCGGATCTGTCCATTTGACCGGTTAAATTGGGAATCAGTCCTTTATCCAATCTGAATCAATGAAAAACTGGAGGAGAGAGTTGAACCGTTTGGAACCGATCCCAGTTAAAAAATATATATATTCAAATATATATAATTTTTATTTTATTTATAAAATTTTAAAAATATATTAATATATTATCATATATTTTATTATTATAAATAATACTATATTTTTTAAAATTTTCATGTTTATTTATAGTGTTATTTTATTACTGTAAATTAAATTGTAATATTTTAATATAACCAATTTGATCCCAATTAAACCTTTAAACCTTAAATCTGTGTTTTAATTATTTCATTGTCCGATGGGATTTTTTATTCTTTAACTTTCTTTGTATCTGTATGCGCATATGCTTGTTCCGTTTTTTTTTTCCTCCTTTAAGTCGGGCGGCATAAGTTTGTATACACCAGTTGTAAATTGGGTAAGATTAAATTTTGCTTCGAAAGTTTATTTTTAGGGGTGTAAGTATTTGAAAGATTTAAAAAAAAAACAAATTCACCCTAAAAGGGCTAACAATTAAATGAAGCAAAGTCCCCTTGATTTTTTCAAAAATTAATTTCAATATTTACTTCCTCCCATTCTTCTTATATGCAACAATTACTCAAATTAAATAGAGAATAAGTGAAAAAAATGAGAGAGAGTAAATAAACAAAAGAGGGTAGAGACTAGATGCAACTAATCCAGGGTAAAAATGAAAAAAAAAAGTGTATTAAATTTGTAAACAAATAAAAAATATTGCTAATACTTGTATACAGGATCAAGCCTATGAGAGATAAATTTTATCATAATTAGAATAGAAGGGAGTAATATTTCTAATGATTAGAGGTGACATTGTTGTTTTTTCATTGATACCCACATATTTTTAAAATTCATGTTGAATTAAAATATATTAAGTGTTGGCTTAGGAAGCAGGAAAAAAGTGTTTTAATAGTCATTTTTTTAGTGGAGACAAAACTCCTTTTTCTATAAAATTACTTCTAACTTTCTAAGAATTTGAAACAAATAGGTAATAAATAGGTGTCAAGCTATCCTAAATAATTTCTTCCACATATGCTGATGCAATTTTTTTCTTGAAAAAAACGACAAAACTCCTTAAATTAAGCCTCTGTTTGGGAAGGTCTTATTTTATTCAAATAAGATCT
>JBAGKO010000011.1:10579901-10590808 GCA_037177275.1 Acacia concinna | reverse complement strand
AAATCCCAAATATAGGCTTCAATATTTGAAAGTAGTACCCGTTTTAAGAGAGAACTTTTAATCAAGTGTTAAGGGTTAAAAATACTTATGTGGTTTTGTCTAAAATTCATTCAGCACCATATGTTTTTTAAGGGTTTAAAAATGCTCATGAACTTTATAAATAAGTTTAAAAATGCTCATGAGCTTTATAAATGAGTTCAAAAATGTTAATTCCTTTAACAGCGTTATATACCCTAATTTTTATTAGAATTAATGGTCAAAAATACCTATGTGTTTTCTTCAGAGGTTCAAAAATGTCCATGTATTTTTATCTAGAGTTCATTCAGCTCATGGGCGTTTTTTAACCCTCGAAAAGCATATGATGCTAAATGAACTTTAAACAAAAATCATAAGGGTAATTTTTACCCTCAACCCTTGATTAAAAGTTATCTCATAAAACGGGCGTTACTTTCAAATATTGAAGCCTATATTTGGGATTTGTATTTGCCGCTTGAAAGTCAATAATTGGGTTAATTTGTTTCACAGCTCACATCAAAGCGGACAACATCTGTAAGCTACTGGCTCGGTTCTAGCATTTGGTTGACACAGAGATCAGACGAATATGGAGTTTCAGCTGAAAATTAAATCACAATAGTCCCTTCAACTATTGTTGAGTTGATAGGAAATCATCTAAGCTAGGGGCTTCAATTGTGTTAGTTGAAAACCTATAGGAAAATTGTCATTCTCTATGAAAGTATTAAGGCTATTAATTTATTTATTATAAGTTGTGGTGGCAACCATCCCTATATATTTATGTAGCAGAAGATGATTTTCTTGGTTGTGATTGGCACATTCTTTTAAACCACACAATAAGAGACGATATCTCATATGCAGATTATTAGTTAGCTAAATTAGTTCATAGCATAGTTAGTAGTCTATGTGTGAGATTTAGACTCTGCCACCTAATATTTACCAAGGACGTAGGTTGAGGAAAGGCTCTGAGATTATTTAACCTTACCTTATATTTCTCCCTAGTCAAGTCAGTGAGGTTTTCCAATTTACATTAAATGAGACAAAAGAAAAAGACTACCCAAACCAAAGCTCCTTTGGCGAGGAGGTCTATATAAAGTTATCAACTTCTCGTCTAATCTGGTTTCGACGATGATAATGTTATGATTCGGGGTGGTCGTGGCTACTTCTGCTAGTTTTGAACACGTGAACAACTTCATTAACGTAGCCTAAAACTTTGTACTATATATATATATACTTTTTTTTTTTTTAAGTAAGGTGAGATTAAGAATGAATTTGTATGTATTACCAACTTTGTAGTCGATATAACTCTACAATTAGACACTTGCAAGCTTTGAAAGAAAAAACAAAAAACGTAGCTAAGATACCGTCAGGGTCAGGGTCAGGGACACACCTGTTAGAAAGAAGAAGTCACATGGGATGTGACCAAATTAGATCACACTTGTTGGGGGTGGGGGCAACAACCGTCGCTTTCTATTTAACATTTTGTACTCTTCCTCCCCTAACGCCACCGTGTTGTAATTCGGCACTCCCTCTAGCCCCATTCAACCACCTTTTTAGGCCCCCCTCCTTAATTTTCAATTTTTCTCTCTTCTTACCTAATTAACAAATTTAAAGTGAATTTTTCTCTTAAGAATAATAATCTCATATAATCACGTAACTAAAGTTATCTAGTAGTCTAACATATATTTTTTCAAATAAAATACATTGATACAATGTTATTTTTTTTTTAAAAAAAAAACAGTCACCGTTAAGTTAAGCATTAATGTAGATTGGAGATTTTTTTTTACACATTATTCGTTCAACGTTGACTATAAAAAAAATTATGTCGACCCACAAAAAGTTGTAAAATGAAGTAATGTAACACATGTTATATTGAAAGTTTTATAATATTTAGGGAAAAAAAAACCATTTAAACTTCAAAATTTTAAATAAGTTATTTTCTATAAAAATAAGTTGTTAATTATTAGATAAGTTTAATTAATACCTATATAATTATAAGCAACAAGAATAATTAAAAATTTTGAAGTTCAATGATATTTATCTATATTTTTTTCTCTAATATTTATGTGTTACAGTATTTATATATATATATATATTTGTTGAGGTGCTTGCAACTTTTCTGTGAATACTTTTCAGATAAAAATAACCGTTAATTCTTAAATTTATAAAATATTGAGTATCTTGGACAGAAGCTTCCAAATTTTCAAAAACATATTGGAGGAGCAACACGAATGATTTGTCAACACGAAATATAATAATAAATTAACCTTCCACGAGTCCATTGGCGCCCAACAAACAAAAATTGAAACTAGATTTTTGATATATTAATATACCATATTCCTGTATCATTTTATATTTTAATTAAAATGTCATCAAAATATTTTGTGTCTCTAAAATTATTTTATATATCATGCATATTTTTTAATTTCATTTCATTATACATGTAAAAGGAATTCTAAAATTCAAAACTAGGCAATTATTCTGAATTATTGCAGTAAAATGGACCAATACCCACATTCATAACTAATCAAACCAATAATTGACGTACGAATAATACATGTTTTAAAAAAGACATAATTCTTCTGAATTAGTTGTGGCCATCTCTATTATGTCTTGAAATCATTAATTGAATAATTCCTACTTTATAATATGTATTGTAAATTTTTTTTTTTTGCATCAAACAGCGCTCAAGCGATTTTGGGAATTAAACAATTTATTAATTATGATCAGATAATGGTTTTTTTTAATTAATGCATAAAATTGTCTTCTGCGGATATTTCATTCACATAAAACCATTAATAATTATTGCAGCAATTTTAAAATGATCTTATCATATCTCTTATTTTCCAGGAGTTGAGTGTTGAGATTTCCTTCCACAACTCTCTGATTTTTTTTTTCACACTCCTAAAAAATTGGAACCTCAAAAATCAAATGCAGTGACATATGCAAACCAATAGTTACCAATTATTTTCATGATTCCCAATTTCCCATCGGGCCCCACATGCATTAAAACATTATTAAATGCCATTCACGTCATTTTCTCCTAAATTAAATCGGAAAAAATATTTCTGAATTAAAAAATAACATCACTCACACATTAACTGCATAGATATTTTTCCATATCAGTATTAATTCTGGCCTTAAATTAAATGTTATACTATATAATAAAAACTTCCCAAATATGATTTGCTTGGGGTTGGTGAGTTGAAGTGAGACAATAGAGGGGGTGACGTGTAAGCATTAAAACGAATCAGATTTGAGACAATTGTGAGGAAGATGATTATCGGAATCAATAATTAGCGGCCATTAAGCTGTCAAAATTATTTTTATTTCTAAATTACTTAAGTTTTCCTTTTTTATACTGATTTTTTTTATCTTTTATTTGCTACAACACAGAGGAGAGAGGAATCTGAAAGCTGTATGGAGTTGTTACTATGATAAGTTTGTTTTGGAGATTATTTATTTATTTATTTGTGGTGGCTGTAAATGGAGGGAGTAAAAAACTTGGAGGGGAAAGAAAAAGATGAAAAGTGAAGAAATAGAAGGGAGATGAATAGATTTTTATTTATAAGCGTGATGCATGAGGGTGATTGGTTTTTCTTTCAATGTAGAAAGAAGCTCATGATCTGGTGACAGAGGGAACCAGTGACCCACATTGCTCATTAGGTCTCTTGTTGATTGAATCTCTCTCTCTCTCTCTCTCTCTCTAACCACGCACCCATATTGGAGCGTGCTTCATTCACCATTTTTATCTCTTATTCGTTGCTCTCTCTCTCTCTCATCTTGTTTTAATCTCAATTTCTCTTCATTATCTTTGACCTCCCTCTGTGTTTTCTCTGTTTTGCTTCAATCTGATAATACTTAGTTTTACATTAAGGAGTTCTTATGAAACTCGTTTTCACAGCTCTGGTTATGCAAAAGAAGCCAACGGAGGTACAATAAAATCAGAACCAGAGAGAGAGAGAGAGAGTGATACAGCCTTAAAAGCTCGCTTTTACTACTGAGCTACAACAAAAGTGAACGTCCTTCATCTGTTTGTTGTTTTGTGCCTTAGGTTCTTCCCCACCATTTTTTCTCTTTTTCCTTTCCAGTATAGGTCATTGATTGTATGTTTGCTAAATTTTGAGCCTTCTTCAGTCTTCTTTCCTCTGATTCTCTCTCGTCTAATCTTTCTGGCCAAAAAAGCAAACTCTATCGAAGAATTTGATGTCTGGGCTGTATAATCAAATTTCTTCACCAGCACCTGTAAGGGCCAATTCTCCAAATATAAACGTGAGGGGCAGTTTTGATGTTGAAAGGTAGGGGTCGATTGTTCTGAAATATATAATAAACCTTGATGTTCATATAAGAAAATTATGGTGTTCCAGAGCTAAATCCAAAACTTAGCCTTTGTTTCTTATTTGCTTTTCTTCTTCTAGTCAGTACTTAGCGGAGCTGTTGGCAGAACATCAGAAACTTACACCCTTCATGGAAGTCCTTCCTCTATGCAGCCGACTCCTGAATCAAGGTACGTTTTGTTTCATAAATTCAAGGATTCTGTTTGTTCTTTGAATTCCATGTTCTTCTTTTAGTGTAGTGTGTCTATTGATTGATATCACCTCTCATTTGATATGAACAAGGCTTAATTATCAACTCAATTTTCTGTTTACTTGGACTAGTTTCTCTAGTTATTCATCTCTTGGGGATCAGTGTTCTTCAAAGTACTGACACTTCTGTATTGCTAAATTAAAGATAACTTCTATAGCTCCAAAATTCAGAGCATCTGCTGGTCAAATCATTAAAAAGAAGCATCGTAGACTGACAGTTATGGATATTATTCGATAAACAAATAATGTCTGTAGATTCCTTTTAAAATCCGTACATGATAGCTCTAAATTTGATTGAGGCCAACCACAATCTGCTCATAGTACATCATCCTATCTTTGGAAAACAAATAACTAGGCTGCATATTTAGATTAGCATGACGATGTAACCTTTAGGAAGCATTTGTACAGCTTACATCAGAAAAGAATTTATTTAAGTTATTAATGTTCTTGCATTCGTACGAAAGTTCTAACATTCAATATTTCCTTCAATCAGAGATTTTAAGGGTTTCTGGAAAGAACGGACTAATGCTGAACCCAGGGTTTAGTGACTTCGACAGAATGCAGTTTGGAAGTCCAAGCCTTTTGGCTTCACCAGATATAACAACAAACTTCACCGGCTGGAACAGCCTATCACATGAGGTAAGCATTTCGTATTATGATGATCACTGTACCGATCAACACTCTCCAGTTCCTACAACCTCCTTAAGCTGAAAATAAATTATAAAATTATTTTCATTAACATCTTCTGATTTGCTTGATGTCTCAGTATCTACTTCTTGGTTCATATTTGTCAAATATACTAATGTTTCTCTTGTGCTGTTTCACCTTTTGTCTTCCATCTTTCATTTCTTTGTCCTTTTGTCTCCTTTGACTGTTCTTCAGTTTAGCTTGTTTCATATACTAAATGATTGAGTTAATCATACATCAGAGGTTTGCTGGAGCACAGGGACTGAACGTGGATTGGCAAACAACACCAATTGTTCCAAGTTCTCCCATTGTGAAGAGGATATTGCGCTTGGATATTCCTAAGGAGACTTATCCAAATGTAATATTGTAGATCATTTAAATTCATTCTATATTACATCTCCTGTTTTGTAAACATATTTTCTATCCACTTAGTCACTAAATCCTCTTAATTATCAGTTCAATTTTGTTGGTCGTCTTCTTGGCCCCCGAGGTAATTCACTGAAGCGGGTGGAGGCCACCACAGGTTGTCGTGTATTTATCAGAGGGAAAGGATCAATAAAAGACCCAGACAAGGTATTCTATTACTCAATGCCATGAAACCATCTTAATTTTTGTAGGTTCCGCAGTTTTTGTAGCTGTTAACCTTTCTCTTCCTTTTAACTCTCAAGGAGGAGATACTAAGGGGAAGGCCAGGCTATGAACACCTGAATGATCCTCTGCACATTTTGATCGAGGCTGAACTGCCTGCCAATATTGTTGATATTAGGCTGAGGCAAGCACAGGAAATCATAGAAGAGCTGCTCAAACCTGTGGTATATTTCTCTTACTCTTTGTCAAGTCCTTGATTTACCCCTTAAAAGACATCTTACATTGGTTATTAAAATCACATTCCTCCTTGACTCTATTATGTACCATCTGAGTACTAGTAATCTTGTTTAGCATTTACTTAGATGTAATAATTCTGTATCTTTCAGATTACCTGTATTACTCACTTCTCTCTACTCATCTGGCTATTTTTGTTGCATCTTTACTACTCTGTTCTTGCTTCTCAATACCACTTATAATAATTAATCCACTATTTGTTTGGGATTATGTTAACAATATTTTCAAACAACTTAAGTATGTGAGTTGAATTGATTCAGCACAAGGTATTGTGAGACTGTGCTTGTCCAAGCTTAACAAGTATGAAATGTTATTTAGGTTCTTGTAAGGAGATGTATTTAATATTATAATAAATCTATTCACGGCTTGTCATTTAACATTTGTCTTTTCGTATGCAGGATGAGTCACAAGACTTCTATAAGAGGCAACAGCTAAGGGAACTTGCATTGATTAATTCCAACTTCAGGGAAGAGAGCCCTCAACTGAGCGGTAGTGTCTCTCCCTTCACTTCCAATGAAATAAAAAGGGCCAAAACTGATCAATAGTGGTTTTTTAGCTGAGGATCACTGCTATTTATGTGTTCTCCTGTATCTAAGCTCTGTATAGCTCTGCATGAGAAGACGGCCATGTTTAGGAGAACACATACTTATTTGTCACAGTCAACTGCATAAGTGGACTTGAAGAAACTGGTACAATTCTTATCATACTGTGTAGAAATTAATGGGTTTGGTGGGATTTTATGAACAGTCTAGTAAGTTCATCGTATCGTTATAAACTGTTCCTTGATTGTATTGAGACGAAGTGTTTCATGTCAGAAGTCTACTTTACTGAACACAATAAGAGAGCACTTTGGTGATCATGGCCACTTCCGTGAGACAAGAGTATAATTAGCCAGAGGAGCACCAAGATTAACAAACCCTTTATGAAGCAAAAGGGTGCATATTTGAAGGATAATGTCTAAATGTTATGGTAGGGCCTAATGAAGTGAAGGCTAAGATGTGGATGTTATTGTCTTTAACTTTAACGAGCCCCATATAATCCTCTTTTGCTTTGACTTGTTAATGATTGTCTTTGTAAAGTGGGGTTATTCTAGATTTCTAGTGTCCATCGTGGGCCATTGTGTCTTCATCAGCTTCTCCATACCTATCCAAGCCAAATCCCTTTTTACCCTTCACATTGCTCAGCTCTAAGCCCTGCTTTGATGGGATTTAGCACGGAATCTTTCTTCTCGCCCCTTTCCTTTCTTGTTTCTACTCCCTCTCAGATATATTTAGAAAGTTATCTTAAATATTAGATATAGTTTTTATATTTATCAATATTTTTATAATTTACTCATATCGATGTTTCCTCAACAATAATGGTAGAAGGGAAAAAGAAAATAAGTAAGATGATTGATGTTTTAGAAACTATGTAGATGTTATATTAATTAACTTAAATAAATGTCTTATATTAAAGAGCGAAGGGAGTATTAACAGAGACAATTACTTATTAGATCTTTCTAGATAAATTTTATTATGTATAGTTTACTGATTGCCACATGTACATATATTTTCAGTTATATTGTTGTAATCAATTTTGTACTTTCATGATGAGTTGTTGTAGGTAAACTAAAGTGTATATAAGGACTATGTGTATGCTACCAATGGCCTCTAGGCCATGTGGTATGGTTAGTATCCTATGTGGCACCTAATCCGGATTTGATCCCGATCTCATGTAATAAAAAAAAGGACTATGTGTATATTGAAATTACTCAATGAAATCAAAGTAATTTTTCCCTTCATTACGTGTTACCTATTAAATGATTCAATTCGGTCTTGACTGGGAATTTGGGATCTAAAATTGGTATATGCTAGTTTGGCCAAAAGAAAAACAAAATGGTATGTGCTGCATGTTTCTTAAACTTTTTTAGTCTATCTGCTTACTGGCCAATTCCGTGCACTAATTATTTATGGCAAATTCAGGCCCGCGCGCGTGTATATCCATGATATCGATATATGGATATGGTGTGTGAACGGGAGGTCTCCCTTAGAAAAAGTCGTCATTTGGTGATCCCCTATGTTAAAATAATGCGTAAAATTGCGCGCGCGCGCGCGCACACACATATATATATAGAAACGGGTGTTAAAATTACACTTTTTTGCATGTTAAATTACGAGTGCACGTACACGCGTGTGAAAAAGAGTTGTATTATAATCAAATCAATTTTTATACGGAGCTTTTTTATTTAAAAAAATTGAAATAATTGTACAGTGTATTATTATAGATCTGTATTCAGTATTCATCACAGTGATGAACATTTTCTCATAATTATAATAAAACCTCAACCGTTTAAATTTAATCTAAACTGTCAAATTTAAAATTATTAAATTGTGATTTTTTAAATGGTAAACTCATTTTTATAAGAAGTTATAATTGTAAGATTTTCTTCATTTTTAATTTTACATATATTTAAAATAAAAATTTATTTAAAATATTAAATTAAATTAAATCTGAACCGTCTAAAATTAATCTAATGGTGTATACGGGTGATGAGCACTTTTTTTAATCAAAGATTAAATTAAATTAGAAAACATGTTGACGAGAAATTATTTATATAAAAAGATCCTCTTGAATATTGCCATTTTATGATGCGTCACGTAAGTCCTCTACCATATACTACCTAAGGTTCTTTACATAAAATATAGTTTGTAGTGCAATTTACACTATAAACTATATTGCACTACAACGTAGATCTAAGGATAGTGTTAGTGAGATGAATGACGTGCATGATCATTCTTAGATGGAATTGTTTTTTTATAAGCAGGGGGAAAATTTTTAAAGAGTGGACAAGTATTATTCTATAGGAGGATGTAGAATATATGAAAATTATTACTCCATCGGGATTATAATATAGGGTATATTTGAGTTGTTGATAGTGATCCTAAATATAAGATATATTTTTATATTTGTCATTTTACTCATATTATTGACACTTTCTCAACAATAATTAAAAAAATGATTTAGATGTTTTAGAAAATATTTGTTATATTAACTACTTTATTTAACTTATTTAGTTCAATCAAGTTAAGTATCTATATCTTATATTAAGAGAAATTCTTGTGTGAACTCAGTTTTTCTCTTTACACTACTATAAATAATACTTTTAACGTCTGTTCTAAAATGCTTTTAGTGTCTGTTTTGAAGGGGACGCCCATGTGGGAGTCGTTAAAAGTTTTTTGTAAAGACGTTTGTATGGCGAAAAGGACGCAAAAGACAATAATTAGGCATTTGGTTTTTTCAAAAAATGGACGCCTAGGGGGGTCCATTTTTTTTATTAACAACAATGTTTTGTTTTTTAAAGGACGCACTTAGTGGCTTCTGTTTTTAAAAAACAGACGCTTAAATAATTTTTTTTAAATTGTAACTTTGGCATATGTTCTTAACCACTTCCTAACACGCAGAGCAAAATAGTGATTGGAAAAAAAACTTTCAAGCATAGGCGACAGTCAATATAAAATTATCAATACAATATAGTACATATGTATTAAGAGCAGCAACCTCAAATTAACACATGAAAAGAGAAAACAAATTAAAGTCACCTAATGCAATGTAAACTTAACACAATCGAAGGAAAAAAGAATTTAAAGTGACCATACCAGTTGCTGTATTTTTGAAAGACAAGTACTTCTAGTAATTTGGTGGAACCTTTCACTCAACTAAGGGACACACATTGTGAGAAGGAGTCGAGAAGAGGGAGAAAGGTGGCAAACAATTAAAGTGAAAGAAGAGAGAAATAGTTCGTCGTTCAACTAAAATATAAGAGAAATGGTTCAGAAGACAACAAAATATGTAGGAAGAAGACGAAAAATATTCAAATTTAGCGTTCGTTTTCTTAAAAGGGACACCATATCAGTCTAAGCCTAAGGGGTAGGCTTAGATAGACACCTTTGTAGGTGTCAGCAGACGCCATGTTGGTGTCTGTTCCGGTTTGAACAGATGCTAATTGGCGTATGTTTTGTTACAACAGATGTCCAATGACGCCTATTGGGCATCTATTCTTCAATACTAGACGCAAAAAGTGCAACGAAGACCCTAATTTTTACAATAATGCCACCGTGTTTGTTTTAACTATTATTTTTAAAAAAACGGACGTATCTTATAGACGTTATATCCATTTTTTTGTAGTAGTATTACATTAATGACGGGATTGAGTACTTTTTTGACAAGGAAAATAATTATTTTTGCTCGTCGGTGAAGCTTATAAATATAAAGGAGAGGGATTGAGAGTTGAGTGATGATAAGGAGAGAAATCATAGTACTAAAGAAACAAATTGTACGAGGTATGGGGAGAAGAAGGAAAAGTAAAGAAAACCATTGAGAATTATAGAGAAAAAAACAACTAAATAATCTCATTGGTTACCAATTTTAAGCCAAAATAAAAGAAAACGGCTTTATTATGCCTTTAGACACCTTGGGATTCTTTTATTAGGTGACTCCCCTTTTGCGATGGAAATGGAGAAGGAATGATAAATAAGGGACTGTTTGGTACACTGTAATTGATTTTGATGGAGATGGAGATAGAGTTTAAATTTTGTACAAAATAACAAACTTTAGAATTGGATTAGTGGATCCTTTTTTCAGTCATTCATTGAATGATAAATCACTACAAGTGACGGAGATACATGATTTAAATAACGGAAAATCCAATATTTCAAAATAGTATCTAGAATGACTGGAAAGGTGGAAACAAGACCGGATATA
>JBAGKO010000011.1:10562748-10573648 GCA_037177275.1 Acacia concinna | reverse complement strand
TCCTTCACAGTCGACCAATGTGCACCACCATCTTCCTTCTATTTTCTCTTTTTCACTGAACCCAACAGAACCCACGACACTTTGTTCTTACTTTTTTTTTAATCTCTAACGGTGTGCACCTTCTTTTGAGTTTTGACCACCTCCTTCCCACGACGGCGGCTAACCGAGAAGATAGATCTGCAACATCTTTCTTTTCGACAAGTGAGAGTGTTGCTGGTGTTTTTAAGCTGGGAGAGAGGAGATGTTCAGGCAAGATGGGAGGAGTGTTGCTGGGGTGCGAGAGACGGAGCATTGCCGATGGTTTGAGAGAAGGAGTTTCGCTGGTGGTCTGATGAGGATGGAGCCTCGCGAGCTTACCTGGAGGGTCCATATGAGAGAAGTCGAGTGTGGGTGGTGTGAGAGATGAGTGCCGATGATGGTGGGGTGAGAGAGAGAGTGCAGAGAGAAGAGTGGGGTGTGGGTGAGAGAGAGAGTGCAAAAAACGCTGACGCCTCCTCTAAAAGCTCCCTCTCGTGACTTTTCTGATTTCAGTCACTTTTGGTTAAAAGTGACTTAACAACACAAGTCAATGCCAAACACAATAATTAACCACTGTTGCTTTTTTCATGCAGTAACGCTCTAATAAGTCACAAAACGCTTGTTCCAAACAAGCCCTTAGAGCCTGACCCTATGAAAATAGTGTCGTGCTTAACGAAACCCCAGCTTAGGTACATAACTATATAATCCAATCGCAGGAATGAACTTGATGAGCCTTGACCGTTTGAAACAAATTAATAAAATCGATCATAATTCATCATGTGATTAATATTCATTCACATCCTAATTATAAGGCCCGTTGACTTTTTTGAAAAATCGTAAAAAGATTTTTAAAAAGTTAATTATATTATTTTAATATATCAAAATTTGTCATTTTTCTTTAAATTATATTATTTGATTTATAAATTAATATATAATGTAATAAAATAAAATATATATAATATGATTAAGTAATATAATTAGCTTTTTTAGAATTCTTTTAGAATTCTCTAAAAAAATCAATAGACTTTTATAATTAAGATGGGAGAGAGTATTATTATTAACCATGCCATGGAGTTGGGAGCCTTTAATGAAGTAGTTGCCAGAGTTGAATTTGTGTGTTGCATATAAATTGACACGTACAATTCATACTGGGCAAGTTACTAATCATAATTGTGTCACTAAACCATCACAAGTCATTCTCATACGTATTCAAATTAAAGGAACAAAGGTTATTCCTCTAGTCCGTACCATAGGCAGAGATTGAAGAGTACTACCGCTGCTTTTCATCCATTTGATTTAAACTCCGTTTAGTTGTGATTTATCAGAAGTGGTTTATGATAAAGAACTTATAAAAATAAGTAATTTATGAAAAATCAATTATATTTAGATGAGATAAATAGAAAAGTGAAAGTGTGGGACCCACATAAAACAGAAAAGGATAAAAATTCAGAGGTTATAGGTGTGGCCAACGACTATTTAATTCAGGAGCATGTGTCACTTTGTCATTTTCTCTCTCAATGATCATAAGCTCCCTAAGAAGTTGATCCTGCAAGCTTCTTCTTTTTAGTCATTATTTGCTTAAAGTAACTTATGTTTGCCCACTGCTCCCAAACACCTATTCATCCAAAAGCTCTTAAATTTTTCAGTAACCGCTCAAAAACCGCTTTTGCCAAACAGGCCCTTAGCAAAATGATTCTTGGATGGACCATCATAAATTATTAAATTTATTGCCCCCTATAATAACCAACAAAAAAAAAATCAGAGAAATATCTGTTATTCATGCTTCAACCCCTTACACACAATTTTACCTTCTAACATATGATTGCATTAATATCATCTTCCATCTTTTAAATTTATCCTTATTTTAGTTTTAGTCCTTATAAAACCAAAATGATTCATATTTTTTTTATAGTCATAAGGATTAATGTTCTAAATAAAACGGATTTTGAGAGAAAAAAGCTAAAATGGAGGTAAACTGAGATCAATGACTATACTAACCTAATGTTTAATTAATTTACAGTGCCGGATTATCTTGAGGAGGCTATTTGCTTGTTTTGTTTTGGGTTTGGACGTTCATGACCGTGGGCCATTAAGAAGCAATAATTGGAGGGTTTTTTTTTTTTTCTTTTTTTAGTGTTTTGTGTTGTTTGGGGGGCTTTTGAAATCCATGTCAATAAATATCCAACTAACCAACCAAGTTAGCGAATATGATATATGTATATATATGTTTTTTAAAATACCGTAGTAATCCTTTTTTTTTTCTTTTGATCAAGGAGTAATCTTTTTCACTTCCATAATTTATTCTCCTATTTGATTATCATTGAGGGAACATTACTATGCTTAAATTAATAAAAAAATGACAAACTTGGAAACTGTGTCATATGTTTATATTTAAGATCAACTCTCCAATGTCTTATGTTGAAAATAGGACAGAGTATTAAAACGGCTCTAGGGAAGAAAAAATCAAACCAAAAACAAAATATCTCCTGAGGTGAAAAGAAAAGGGAGAACAAAATATCCAAAAGAAGGAGCAGCAAGGGCATGGAAGAAAGGCAACAAATGAAAAAAGAGGAAGAGGCTGAGTCCATCAGGTTTATATGGGCTTGGGCCCATATCAGGCCCCCACCAAGATTAACTCCCCCGAGTGAGAAGGAACCCACTGGACCCACCTTTGACCCACCCCAGTACGTGTTAGTCTCTGCGGCCCAGTCTCTCCCATGATCGCTGTTCTGTCGGTCTGTCCCAGCAAATGCTCGGCTTGCTTGCTCCTTCTGACTCCAATTTCAACCACGCGCCTTCGAGTGGCCGGAACATCCCTGGGACCCTCTTCCTCATCCCACCGTTCAGTTGTCGTTCACCATCCTCTATTATTCTCCCTCATGCATCCTTTTCCCTTACAATAAAAACGTTGTCCTGTAGTGTAAAGTATAAAAAAGAACCTTCTTTTAATGAATATTCACAGTTCGTTTGTCTTTCCCTACATATAAGTGGTTATAGGATATTCTCTCGTGCTGTCCTGCGAAAAATTCGGAGAGCAGGTTCCACAGAGAAAAAGAAAAAGACGTTACAAGGGTCAGGATGGTAAAAAGCATATGGATCATCTGAGAGTATCAATTCTCAATCTGGTAGTGACTATGCCGTCTATTGTGCATTGAATTTCAACTTATCCTCCTTGATGTGGAAAGTATTTATTGAGGTTTAAACAACGACGCTGACCTTTATAAAATAAGTATTCCTTTCAGGAGTGAAAAAATCAATTTGCGAAAAAGGTAACATAATAGTCCAGGGGAGAAAAAAAAACAAGTTGGGAGTTCCAGCACAAGTCCCCACAATTATAAGCATAACACAATCAAGATAAAGCCATAGGGCCCCACCATGATAAATGCCTATAAGCTTCTATTAATCTATCAAATACCCACTCTCTTTCTATTAATCCCATAACATAATAACCTTCATTTTATCTCAACTGCTGCTCTGATCTCCGCTGGCTGTCACCTTCAGCCACCACAACCGAAGTGCCTTCTATGGCGGACCCAAACGCCACCAGACTCTCCCTTGCCATGGAGAGAACCGGCCAATGGTACTCCTCTCTCCAGCCACTCTTAACCCTCAAGAGTTTAGTTTCTATATTTATACACTCCTGATGAAAAGAAACGATGGATATCATATAAAACCATACGTGCAAAATGAATTGATTCGTGTTTTGACAGGATTGTCTCTCAAGATTTACCTTCTGATCTCATTATTGTCGTCGGAGATATAAGCTTCTCCCTCCATAAGGTACCAGAACTGTTTTTCTCTCTCTGTTTTATTGGTATGTGATTATATAAGTCCTGGTAACAAGATTTTTTTTTCCTTCGATAGTTCATGCTGGCGCCTAAGAGCAATTATATCAGACAACTGATAATGGAATGCGACCCCAGTGAGCCAACCAGAATCAACCTCTCCGATATACCTGGAGGGCCAAAAATCTTCGAGAAAGCTGTTAAATTCTGCTACGGAGTTAAATTTGAGATCACGGATTACAACATCGCCGCTCTGCGTTGCGCCGCGGAGTACCTCGAAATGACAGATAAGTATTGTCCCAACAACCTTGTCGGCCGTGCGGAAGGTTTCCTCTCTCAAGTTGCCCTGTCCAGCTTCACCGGCGCCGTTTTAGTCCTCAAATCTTGTCAAAAGCTTCAACCCTTCGCCGATGAGCTCAACATCGTTAAGCGATGCGTCGAAGCTGTCAGTTCTAAGGCTTGTGGCGAAGTCCACTTCCCGACCCGGTCACCGCCGAACTGGTGGGCGGAGGAGCTTGCTGTTCTGGACTTTCATTCCTTCGGCCAAGTCATCACCGCCATGAAAAAGCGAGGCGCTAAATCTTCCGCTATAGCGAGCGTGTTGGTTGAATACACCGAGCAAATACTCCAAGAAGAAGTAGTCCCTAACCAGTCCTCCCGCAGGAGTAAGTCGTCAGAAGACGGAAGCGAACTAGGCGAGCTTCTTCAATCCATCGTGTCCCTCTTCCCCAGTGATAAATCAGCTTTCCCAGTCAGCTTCCTCTGCTATGTTCTCCGATATGCGATTACTCTCGGATCCTCGACCAGCTGCGTAAGCGAGCTAGAGAAGCGGGTCTCCGCGATACTCGAGCACGTGACGGTGGACGACCTTCTGGTCATGTCATTCATTCGCGACGGCGAAAGGCTGTTTGACCTCGACAGCGTAAGGAGGGTCATATCGGGATTCGTGGAGAAGGAGAAGAGCACGGCTGTTTTCAACGCCGGCGAGTTCAAAGGGGTGTATTCTAGTGGCACGCTCCGCGTGGCCAAGACGGTGGACGGGTACCTCTCCGAGATCGCTGTCTACGGTAAACTAAGCATCTCCAAGTTCAACGGCATTGCCGTTCTCATTCCGAAATATGCTCGAAAAGTCGACGATGATCTCTACCGCGCCATCGATCTCTACCTCAAGGTACAGAGAATAAAGTATTAAGGTTGCCGATCAGAAAGTGTCGTTACCAAAACGCCGCCGTTTTGTTTCTTTGATTTTGTAGGCTCACCCGAATCTGGACGAGATAGAGCGAGAGAAGGTGTGCAGCGTGATGGACCCACTGAAGCTATCATACGAGGCGCGTGTGCATGCGTCGCAGAACAAGAGGTTGCCTGTGCAGATTGTTCTTCATGCGCTCTATTACGATCAGCTGAAGCTGAGGAGTGGGGCGGAGGAGGCGGCGATGATTCAGATGCCGACTAATGTGTCGCTGATGAGGGAGAACGAGGAGCTAAAGACGGAGCTGTTAAGGATGAAGACGTACCTATCGGAGCTACAGCACAAGGGTCAAGGAACGACGTCATTGGGTATCGGAGGGTCCGAATCTGGTCCAAGAAAGTCCACATTTTTCTCGTCGGTGTCCAAGAAACTGAGCAAGCTGAACCCGTTCAAACACGGGTCAAAGGATACGTCCAATATGGATGATGGGTCTATGAACGTGATGAAGCCCAGAGGTAGAAGATGCTCGATCTCCTAGACTGTGCATTACTCCCAAACAAAACAAACAAATAACAGTATCGTCAAACCAAGTTACAAAGATTCAACGAATGTGTTTTATTTTTATGCTTGTTTTATGACGTGAAAAAATGCAAATAATTACGAGTGTGCCGCATAACGTATTTCTTATTTACCTTATTGGATTTTGATATGATGTATTGTCTTTTTGGGCTACAATATGTTGTCATGTATGTGATTGCGTGTACACATTATAATATATGTGTGTAAAGTGGTTAGTTTGTTTAATTAAAATGGTGTGTGATAATTTAGACTCTAGCATCTTGGATGCTGAGAAATAGTGGAAAAATAAACTTTTGTAGGACATATATAACATTATCTACGGACCTTTCAAACTCAGTTCTCACTGATGCGAGAATTGAACCAGTGAATCCTATCCTTGACGGGGAAAAAGACTACGACCCATTGCTAGGGAGAAGAAGCTAAGGCCTCTCTCTCATATTGAACGTGTCTCTAGCAAATCTCTGTCAAACAATTGAGGTTGATATATCAAGAGAACAACCCTGTCGGTCCGACGAAGACCCAGAATCCATCAGATAAGCTCGAATGATAACCACGTAAATTGCCACAAACTACTTGCACACAATACCATTAATACATATCACTCAACAGACCTAATAAATATGGCTCCACAGACCTAGTATAATTAGATGACAAATTAATGAGCTGGTATACGTTTTTAACCTCACTGTGTCATTAACCTAAATAAACATGCACATAAACTAATCAGAACCTAAACACCCAAATCCAGCTAAAACAGCAGTATTATAATTTTATGGCGACAGGAATCTCCTAAGCAGAATTTGCTTTGAGTTGGTGGGGATTTCTGATACCCATCTCCGCAGACTTGTCTTGTGTCGTGGGGCTCTCAGAATGTGCCAAGCTGTGACGATACATGAAGTAGAGTATGAGTTGGATTACCCCCAAAACCGCACCCACACCGTTAGGCACCTACCAAACAAACCGGCAATATATACTGTCACACACTTCCTTTTTTGGTCCTCCATCAAGTTTTAACTATAAGAAGTAGTAAATTTTTTTTTTAGAAAATTTTAAAAACATTGATTTCATTATTTTAAAGTATTAAAATTTATTATCTTTCTTCTCACTATTTTATTAGACTTATAAATTAATATATAATATAATAAAACACAATATATGATATGATTAAAAATTTTATTTTATTTCTTTAACTTCTAAAAAATGTTAATTAAATTTTATAATTAAGAGAGGATGCTAAATAATATAAAAAAAGCAGGTAGTAGCATGTGCTAAATAATATAAAAAAAAAAAGCACGTGTATGTAGAATAATTCACTCATGACCGGGGGCTTACAGCAACGAAAGGGTCCCTGCCAAGGAGGCCAAAGATGAACCAGGAAGTGCCACACAGGAACACAAACAACGACACCATGAACGGCATGAACTCTACGCTCTTTGTTTGTATCACTATTCTCTGCATTTCATCGTCACCATGCCAACCTCCTCAAGTTATTACTTATATATGTGTAAAGTAATACTCAATTACTGTTTTGAGTAACAATGAAAGGGCACTTACGATGATGGAAAGGGGTGACCCGTACATAACGATGGAGAATATGGCGGCGGCCAGGCCACAGAAGAACATCCTGCGCTCGCCGTGAAACGCCAAGAGCGAGGTGACGACCACCGCAGAGAACACCGCAAACACCAAGGCCAAGAGGCCAACAATTTTGAGCCTCTCCTTCTTGGGTGTGAACACGATGAACATCAACACGTACACGGTTTCAATCACCACCCCTGTTCCATTCACTGTTGATAACAGTATGTTGTGAGGCGACACAAATGGCAAACCATACCTGCACTTTCACGTACATCTCTACATTGTTAGAAAAGGATTCGTGATTTCACTTTACCATATATTAATGTTTTGCTTACCAGGCAGAGAGGAGACAGTTGAGGAGTGTCAAGATGTAAGGGATACCCGAGAATTCCTCCGTGGATCTGTTCTGTACAATCCTCTTGAATATCATCCTACAAACAGAGAAACAGGTAACATTTTTCGTCCAAAAAGAGTAACAAATCTACACGAACACTAAAGAGAGAAGGTGAGAGGACAGTGCATGAAGGAAGGAGGTGATGCGGTTATACGTACACAGGAGCCAAATAGAGAAACAGAGCAGAAACATTTCCTGCAACAATAATGAAACACAGAGGAGTGAGAAACAAAGGAGATCATAATTGCTGTACTAAAAAAAACAGCAATGGAGACAAACCGAGTATTCCGACAAAGAAACGCAAGAAATCCATGATGTTGGGATAAATGATATGTGTTCGTAGTCGTTGATGAGATAAGAGAAGAAGCAAGTGGTCAGTTATGTTGGTAAAGAGAGTAACAAGGTGGTGATAAGTGTGTGTTGTTTTGGTGGTAACTGTAATTAAGTGATAACTGCTTCTGCCGAGTTTTGTGAGCCCGACTCAGAACCGCTTTGCTTCAGAGTTATGCTTGGCAGTGACATCACGTGCAGGGTTATCATCTGATTCGGTTTTTAGCACCATTTGCGAGTTTTGTAATTTTCAACTCTCTCTCTCTCTCTCTCTCTCTCTCACACACACACACACACACAATTGATGAGATTATTATATTAAAATAATTGATTGATACGAGTTGATAACTTTATAATATTGATTTTTTTTTTAATATTGACCTTACTACCCAGGTTGGTGGAAGTGGCGGGGTGGCTGGCCTTCAACTTTTAAACATTTGATATTAATAGGCGAGTTGGGCATAGCTGCTTCATACTAGGGTCTTGGTTGAAGGGATGACTGGGCTTTTTAGTGGGCCTTGACAAAGCTTTAAATCAAATGAGAAAGGAGTAAAATCAACTTTTAATGTCTCATTGAATCAAAAACAAGCTTTTAATGTCCCAACCTTCCCACCAAATCAAACGACTAAAGTTAACCTTCTCTCTTTTTTCTAAATCTATATCAACTTTTAATGGTTGATATTTAGTGATAGGTTTTTACCATATTTAAAATTGTAATAGCATGTTTACATCGATTATTAGCTCTCAACTATTAAAAGTTGATTTAATAATTCAAACAGGATAGAAAAATTAATAGAGAAGTCCCTTTTAATATTTTGGGAAGATAAGTTATTATACTAAGAAAATTTCACCGCACTCATTGTGAATATTTATATCAAAGAGCCTCAAAACTTTTTTTGACCAAATACCAGAATACATTCATAAGCTTAAAAAGGATACAACCAAGTCAAAATGAAACAACAAAATACAGAAAACTAATCCTACCCACTAATCTCTTTCATTTGCCTCCCCTTCCTCTATTGGGAAAGGAGGATGATCAAAGACACAAAAATTACCTTATAAACAACAAGCGAACTTAGCTAACCTATCTGCTAGCTCCATTTTTTCCATAGGTGTAAAACTAAACATCACCTTCCAGTCCCTATTTACAAGAAATCTAGCCTCATCGTTATATCCTTAAAAGGATTATTAAACTCACATCCTCTAAAAATATAATTAATAGCAACCAGACAATCAGAATGAACCAAAATATTTCTAACACCTCATCGCCCAACATAGGCTAAGACCATGAATAATACTAACAATTTCAGCCATTACCGGTGGGATCATCGTAAGTTTGCAAGAAAACCCACAAATCCACCTATTCTCCCTATCTTGAACATATCCCCCACATGCACTCCTTCCATTAGATAAAGCCGAACCATCTATAAATAATCTGACACAGTTACCATTTATATTAGCCATGTCAAGAGTTGGGTGTGAGACTCCCTGTTTCTCCTAGAGATTCCATAGGTCATAGTCCATGCAAGCTTTAAAAAAACATGTTGTTGCTCAGCACACATCATTTTGTTGCCCAAATAAAGTATTACATCTTGCTGTCCAAATTCCCCAGATTATGTACCCATAGAGAAAAGACCACGGTGGCCTCAAAACTTTTTGAAACTTCATCATACGCCCTAGGACTAAAATGAAATTAACTTTGGCTTTGGATGAAAAGACATTTATGTTCTTACTTTGTACATGACCGAAATGATATTGTAAATCCACACATGTCTTGTGCGTATATGTATTTGATTTATAAATTTTCACACTTATCTTGTAAACAACATGTATTCTTGTGAATATACTTCTTAATTTATACATATTTGAAATAATCTTTCAATTTCACTTACTTGTCTTATAAATAAGCATATTTGATTTGTAAATTTTCATATATATCTTATAAATAATTATATCCAACTTGTAAAAGAAGAGCACAATTGTTTTTTCACCCACAAGTTTTAATTTTAATTTAATCCTATATTCACAGTGACATTTCAAAAAAATTTAGACCTTCCCGTGTGGGGGGGATTTCCAATTCTCTTTTAATGATTGCAGTGATAAATCATATACTGGAAGACTATTTTCAATATCTTCTGACTACTACATGACTTTTTTTAATTTTTTTCTGACCATGAAAAAATACAGAGAAAAATGTAGTAAAATACTATGGTTTGATACATAAAAATTTATGTGAGTTAGATTTAACACTCATCAAAGCCCATTCAAGTCTCTAAATCCAAAGAGCCCTTTAAACAAAAACATACTGCATATCCCTCCTAATAAGGCCATGAGGTGAGGATTCGCACAAAATGCTTTGATTAGGAAAGAATAGACTTTTCTTCGGCCCAAACTATGCAAATTAAGTGAGAGAATTTTCTCTATTTAGAGTGTTCAAATTTAGGTCCGGGATTGAGATTTGCTACTCCCAATCCCGGTCCCGAGTAGAGATCGGGATCAGGAAATGAATCCTGGTCCCAGAAAAATCCCAATATCCCTAGATTGAGATTTTCTCAGGGATGAGATTGGGAAATCTTGGTTCCTATTTTTTTATTTTTTAAAAAAATTATATTAAATAAATTTTTTATATTTTTATTATTAAAAATAATCATTAAACAACTTATAAGACCATAATGATTACATAATAATTACATAAATTGATATAGAGTTTAGGACTTATGTTTATTGTTATTATTTTCATCTTTATTATTATATTTACATAGTATATAGTTAAGCTTAACATCACAATATATGCACCTTTTTATTGGAAAAAATTTAGGTAGGGGCAGACGCCGATATCCTACCAGGGTCAGGGCAGACTCCCAACCTCTTTGAGGATTTATGGGAGGAAATTAGAGATTGCTCCACCAATGAAGTCTCCTTATCGGTTAGAGGGCTCGAAAACACTCCCTTTTAATCGGCAATGAGGTCTCCTCGTCAGTCAGAGGGTTCAAAAACATTCCATTTTAATTGGCCATGAGGTCTCCT
>JBAGKO010000011.1:10518238-10530421 GCA_037177275.1 Acacia concinna | reverse complement strand
TTCACATGTAATCGTGCATGTGATATATATATATATATATATATATATATATATATAATATGGGATTGAAGGAGTAAACAATCAAAAACAACATTACTCCCTTCTTATGAAAAGGTTTTCTCATGAGACTTATAAATTCTCTTTCCCTTCTTGATGAATCTGCTTTGTGACGTGACTAGAATTTAAATCGGTGTTTTTTGGTTTTGTGTGGATATTTCAATGAATCCATGAAATTCTAGGTAAGTACAAAATCCTACTGAATTAAACACCCATTATTAGTTGTATACTGATTTGTTTCAAATACTTTTTTATTTAAGTTTTCCCCATTGTCATGAGAAAACTCTTTTTTAAGTTGTTCAATCTACCTAAGTAGAGGCATGTTGTTATAGACGCAGTTTATTTTAATATAATTAATTTGGATCATTTCTTACTCCCTTGAGTCATTCTTATTAGTCCCCAATTTAGGGTTACATGAACGCATTTTTAACAATTTCACCCCAAGTTAATTTTTTTAACTCCTCATCTTTTTCCTGTAGACTAACTTTACAATTTTTCTCATTATTATCTCTCTCTCTCTCTCTCTCTCTCTCACTCCCTCTTAAATATGGGCACTTTTTTTTTTTTTAAAAAAAGGTTCACTTCTTACTTCTCTATTATTTTTAACTTATTTTAATCAATTTCTTAAACAATGTAATTCGATTAAAAGGATATTATAAAAAAAAAAGTTGGAGGGAGTATAAAAATATAATTATCCACGTAATAGAGCAAATAATGCATAACTTATACTCTCTTATTTATATTATAAGACACTTATAGAATGAATATAAGTTGTTAAATAAAGTATTAGTACTGCCATGAATCCTAAATTTTGATTAAATTTGTAACAGAAATTGAATTACAAAGTAAGTTCTATATTTAGACTATGAGGGGTATAGATTTTTTTTAAACATTGTCCATATTTAAAGTTTGAGGAATTTTTAAGTGCCTCTTTACCATGATTTTAAATAGGGCGATTTTGACTTTTTTTTTAAAAAAAAATTGAACAAAATTAATGTAGATACACACTAGTACGGAGCAATAGTAAGTGGGAAAAAAAAGGGTACCAATTTGGAATACAAAACTTAGGAAGTAAATGTGGAATTGGGGGGGCAATATTAATGAGGGCACAGAAATGTGAGCAAGCGTGTAGCCATACCAAAGGTAAAAGAGACTGTCAGTAATAAATATGTTCACAACACATGCCTCTACCTCCACACCCTAGTGTCACTATTTTACTATCTTATATTTATTGCTGAATTCCATATTTAAAGGGAAAAAAAAAAGGAAGATCCATTAAAAAAGGAATGATGGGTCATACTGTATCCATTTTTATTGGTGTAAATAGTTTACAAAACTCTTAAGAAAACGGTCCAGGAAGTGATTAACCTTGAGTACAAATATAGCATGTATGATAAATACAAATAAATATTATTTATTTTTTTGTTAATTTAATTAAAACTCGTCTGACCACGATTCCATCACAGACCGATTATTAGCCTTTAAATAAATATCTTGACCGTTTTAATTTCGGGTCCGTTCGTAAAACATTTCATCACCCATAAGTATGCTTCCTTGCTAGCGTGAATGAGTTAATTAGGGGAAGTTTCATGGTAGGTAGGTTCTCCTTTAACCATCATAATTATACTTCTTGTCCTTCAATTACCTTCCTTTTAACTACTCATTTTCACTAACTATCACTTTCTCTATTTCTATTTAGTTTGTGTTTCAAGAAAATTCTTTTTATGGATAAAAAAACATCAGTATATATTAACCAAACCAAACAGGTGCTACTCTTATTATGCGTGTTGTAATGAAAATCGAGAATATCAGAATTAGAAGAGCCAATCAAACAGAGGATTCAGGTCTGAGCTGAGCCTCTGAGCCCTGAGGTCAGATAACTATTTGAATTAATATGTAATAATTATTTATAATTACAGGAAAAATAACTGTTTAAGTAGCACTTAATTACCGTACTTTCTGTATTTTTTAAATTAAGGTCACAGTACTTGTTTTAGTCTACATGCCCCATTTGCAGTCTCTCTCTCTCTCCCTCCCCCAACCTCTCACTCTCACTCTCGCTGTGCGCTCCCCTCTGCTTTGCCCTACTGTCCACATTTTTTTCCTTTATAATTCCCTCCTTCTCTTGGCTTTGCTTTTTCTTTCCTTCATTATTTTATTGTGTAACTTTCGCCAGGAAATTTGCTCTTTTTCTTTTTCCCTGTCCTTCCAAATTTTGACGTTCTTGTGAATCCTCTTTCCTTCTTTCTTTAGTGCTTGAATTGGAGCTGCTTTTGCTCTCTCGAGCTTAAAATGCTAGCCCCTTTTGACCAAATTATCCGAGTTTATCTGCTACGTTCCCGTCCGAAGAAACCTGCTTCCAGATTTTTGCTTTTCTGATAAAAATTTGAGAATCCGAAGTCCCTCCGTGACTTGAACTGGTTCATTCAGCAAAATGCAAGTTGACTTGGGGCTACGGCTATGCTGCTAGCGGCTATCCCGAGCTCCCATGAATCCCATTGCTCTCGTCCACCTTCATTTCAGGTGATTACTGTGCGAAAATCTTCCCTTGTTCCCTCACACCAGTTGTTATTAGTCACGCAGGTTGTAGATCTGGGTCAGTCGGGTAATAGTCATGGATGCTGACTTCTGGGTTTAAACTCAGATGTGGGGTCGACATTGTGAGTTTGGTTTCATGCAATAAGCTCCGGGAAACTTTCTTTTGTATGTTTCCTGGCTTAATTTTGTGTTGTAATAGTTGGAGTCTGGTTGGTCTTTAGGATCTGAAGGTAATTGTAAAGAAAAGTGTTTAAGGTGCATTTTTTTTCAAAAGGAAGTTTGGTTGTCCAACTACTCTAACTCTCCCATCTCCTGGTTTCCCTCATAATCAGTAAATGCATTTATAGAAAATTTGTGTTTCTTTTCTCTCATTCTTTTCTTAGTAGCGATTCAGGTCATTCTACTTTCGTGTCGGGAAAAACAAAAATCATGAAGTAAGCTTGCGCTGGTTTGTGGTTGGCTTGATAACTATGTGTTCTGAGGATAAAACGGAGAAATATAAGTTCGAGTTATCAGTTCCGGTAAAAACAGTTTGTAAAATTAGACGAAACCTAAACGTTATTTTCTTCTACGACTGCGATTTACATTAGATGCTATCCTGAAGTTTGTGTTCAACAATTTGTCTCCATCTTGTTATTTTCTTCCTTTTTAGCAGATGGATTCACGTGTTGAGTAAATTCTATCCCCTGCTCGTGCTTGACCTATCTTACAAAAAGGAGAGAAGATCCGTATTACTAATGTCAGTAAATTTTCTTGGTGGAATAGTTCTCATTTAAGATGTTCATATCTCTGGTGGTTGGAAAAGGTGCAGAATATGCTAGTGTCCCTATTGCACATCGTTAAGCTTTTTCCTCTTTTCCATTTTGCGTTTTATTTTCTTAATTATTCAAACCAGGCCCTCATGCATCACAATTCAGCGGTTCGATTCATTTGCATGCTGCTCTTTTCTTCCCCCCCTACTTTTTTTCCTGGTGTGAGATTGGATGCTAGCCTTTAATGTATTGGGAGTTATTCATTTTCTACATTGTTAATATTTTTATTCAATCTAAGTTTGTCATATGTAACTTACTTCTACATCATGCCCATTTCTTACATAGATTTGTGGTTGTGCTTCTTAACCAGGAATATGAAGTTCGGCAGAGGTCACTCAATTTAATTGTCAAATTCTGAGTTATAGCAAACAACTGTCGATGAAGTTCTATTCACCTTCATTGCAACCTTTCCTTCTGGTCTTTGTTATTCTTTTTCCTCTGGCTATTGCTGACTTAAATTCAGAAAAGCAAGCCCTCCTTACTTTTGCTAATGCTATCCCCCATCGCCGGAATCTTAAGTGGGATCCATCCACTCCTGTCTGTAAGTCTTGGGTTGGCATCATTTGCAATCCAAATGGCACTCATGTTGTTTCTGTCAGGCTACCAGGCGTTGGACTTGTTGGATCCATCCCATCTAATACCCTCGGAAAGCTTGACAACCTTAAAACTATAAGCCTTCGATCCAACCTGCTCAGTGGAAATTTACCTACCGATATTACTTCTCTTCCCTCTCTCCAGTATATCTACCTCCAGCATAATAACCTTTCAGGGGATATACCTACCTCATTTTCACCCCAACTTAATGCACTTGATCTGTCTTATAATTCTTTCACAGGTGTAATTCCAGAGACATTACAAAATTTAACAGAACTGACTAGATTATATCTTCAGAACAACTCCCTTTCTGGACGGATACCTAATCTCAATGTCCCTAAGCTCAAGCATTTGAACTTCAGTTACAACCAGTTGAATGGCTCCATCCCGACAGCTCTTCAGAAATTTCCCAATTCATCCTTTGAAGGGAATTCTCTCTTGTGTGGACGGCCTCTCAAACCTTGCTCTTCTGTCCCTCCTACACCTCCTCCTTCCTTACCTCCAGCCCCACCATTGCCTCCAACAAAACAAAGCTCCAAACATATATTGAGTAAGGTAGCCATCATTGCAATCGCCGTTGGAGGAGCTGTTCTGCTGTTACTAATAGCTATTGTTATTATTCTCTGTTGTTTAAAGAAGAAAGATGATGGAAGATCCAGTGTAATTAAAGGGAAGGGTCCTAGTGGTGGGAGGGGTGAGAAGCCGAAAGAAGAGTTTGGTAGTGGGGTGCAAGAACCTGAGAAAAACAAGTTGGTTTTCTTCGAGGGCTGTTCTTATAATTTTGATCTTGAAGATTTGCTAAGAGCTTCAGCTGAAGTTCTGGGAAAGGGCAGCTATGGCACTGCATATAAGGCTGTATTGGAGGAATCGACTACTGTTGTGGTGAAAAGGTTGAAAGAAGTAGTGGTGAGCAAGAGAGACTTTGAACAGCAGATGGAGACTGTGGGAAGGGTTGGGCAGCATCCAAATGTTGTACCCCTTCGTGCTTATTATTATTCAAAGGATGAGAAGCTTTTGGTCTATGACTATATCCCAGGAGGCAACCTGTCGTCACTATTGCATGGTATGCATTTCTGATAATGGAAATCTCTTCTCGTTCTTGTATGATAATGCTTCTTTCTTATCATTCTCATATGAGCTTAAAGGTAAAGTTTATCCTGCAAATTTTGCATTAACAAATCAGAACTAACATAATACAGTTATACTCTCTGCTGGATAATTGCTATGACTATCAGAGTAATACAGTAAATGTAAATTACTCTTGGAATTTGGTTCATAAAAAAGGATGAAAGTTGAGTTAAAAACGTGTTAGCATTTCTGCAGAGATTGTGGTGTTAAGTCCATTATACTGCATTATATCGAATAATTTTTTCTTGACACGCACAGGACTTGACATAACTAGATTTATTACCAATTTGGTCGTCTTATTTGCTTGCAAGAAATGATTGACTTCATACCTATAATGTGCTTGTTAAGTGATTATTGGAGACTTCAGGCTCCGTACAAGAGCGGGTACAAAATTGCAAGCTACTTGCTTGATGCCTGCAAATAGACTGCCTATAATATAAAGTTTCCAAGACGTATTTCCTAGTCGTTTGATTTATACTGTGTTATTTTATGATGGATTGTACTCCAAAATTCTTGTGTGCTGCAGTTTAAAAAAGGAGTAAAATATGCAATCTTGCTATTTCCCCCCTATATAAGCTTCCTGACCTCTAACCTGAAGCTTCGAAAAAAAATTTGTAAGCGCAGAAAGGAAGACCATCATATTTAAGCTGGAAAGAAATGCTTGCATTTCCTTGAGGATTTTGTAGAAGTTATAGCGATTTTCCTGCTAAAAAAAATATATATGCTATCCGTGACTGATGACGACAATTTGATTACAGGTAGTAGGTCAGGTGGAAGAGCTCCATTAGATTGGGATTCCCGATTGAAGGTCTCCCTGGGAGCTGCCCGAGGAATTGCCCACGTGCATTCGGTCGGGGGTCCAAAATTTACTCATGGAAATATCAAGTCCTCAAATGTCCTCCTCATCCAAGAAAATGAAGCCTGCATTTCTGATTTTGGCTTGACCCCACTTATGAATATTCCGGCAGCCCCCTCCAGAGCTGCGGGTTATCGTGCTCCCGAAGTGATTGAGATGCGTAAACACACTCATAAATCAGATGTGTACAGCTTCGGTGTCCTGCTACTGGAAATGCTTACTGGGAAAGCGCCTCTCCAGTCACCGGGCCGCGATGACATGGTTGATCTCCCCAGATGGGTCCACTCTGTTGTTAGGGAGGAATGGACAGCTGAGGTTTTTGATGTGGAGCTAATGAGGTATCAAAACATTGAAGAAGAAATGGTTCAATTGTTGCAAATTGCCATGACCTGTGTGGCAAAGGTGCCGGATATGCGACCTAGCATGGATGATGTAGTGAGAATGATTGAAGAGATCCGGCAGTCTGACTCAGAGAACCGGCCGTCTTCAGAAGAGAATAAATCCAAGGACTCCAACGTTCAGACTCCATAAGTTAACTTCTGGCGTTCGTGGTTGGTTCCAAACAAAATTGATTTCTAGGCATTCGTTATTTAGGGAAGCAACATTGAGTGGTATATAAGAGTGGGTGCTTACTCAGGGTTCCTTAGTTATATCCAAACCTTTTCTGTCCAATTGTGCATTGATTATTTTTATTCACAGACACAGTTCCTTTGGGTGTTTTGTTCAAAACGTAGGTTTCCCCCCAATCTTTTCACGATTTCTTGTAACTTCATGGGTTTAATTCATGATCTTTATTCTCACAAACCATACTTGATTGCTGTTTGGTTGGCCCTCTATCTCATTAGTTGGTCGCACAATCTCATCATTGGAAAATAATCAACCTCTGGTTCTTTTGATGATATTATTTGGTTTAGAGCTTACAGGGAGCTTCAGTGTACCTTTATTTTGAATCTTGACTATTATTGACAAGAAACCCAGCCAACAAAACTTTGTGGAGCCATTCCTCTTGTATTTTGAGCAATTTCACTTTTATTAGAGCATGTTCAGTGGGCTTTAATGAAATACCGTTCCTTCAACCAGTAAAGCTCCACAATCCGTATAGATCATGAAGGAGTTCTACTATAAAAAGGATTCGATCTGTATCAGACTATAGAGTTGGGCTTTTGAATCAGTGAGGAGGACGAATCCAATCAAAGTCTAATTAAAAGGTGGGAGAAGTGTCACATCTAGTGCTTTCCAATATAATTGGCTAGGAGGATACCAGCGTGTATTTTTTTTTTAGGGATAAGGTCCATTTTTGCCCCCAAAGTGTTGGGTGTTTAGAAGTTTTTAAGGAGTGTTGGGTGTTTAGAAGTTTTTTTATGAATAATTTTGCTCTGGAAGTAATCAAACTTGAGCAATTTTGCCATGCCATTAACTTTCACTATATTTGACCGTTATCTTTAACCAAACTGGACTAGTATGTCCTGATATTTTTAACTCCCTAAATAAGGGATTCAGGATGAGTAAATGGCCAGAATCAGATGTAAAGAGGTCTCGTTGTTTTGGATTGTTATTGAAAAAAAATAATATGATCTTTTAGATAATTTTTAAAATTATCTGGAGCCCAGGATCAGGTCCAAAGAAAGTAGCAAAAATTGCTGAAATCAATTTTCCTTTAATTCTAGCCTGTATTCTCTTTAATAGCCATATTATGGTAGCAAAAAATTGGAGAAGTAGGGTTAAAAATATCAGGATGTTACATACTGGTCCAGTTTGATTAAAGATAACGGTCAAATTTAGTCAAAGTTAACGGTAGGGCAAAATTGCTCCAATTTAATTACTTCTGGGGCAAAATTGCTCCTAAAAAACTTTCAAACATCCAGCGCTCCTCGGTGGTTACTTTCGAGGCAAAAATGGACTTTATCCTTTTTTTTTTAAAAAAAGAAAATATTAGAATGAGAAAATTCCATTTAAATACTATATCAAATTTGGAAATCTAAAAAAACATGTTAAAACTTTAAAAGGATAGAAAGATGAAGGAGGACTAAGTTATTTTGCTAAAAAGACTAAAATGTCCATTTTGATATTAAGTTTATGAATTCCGTTACTAATTTAATCATTTCCTTTATTGATTTGATCACGTTACATTTATGTTCTTAAGATACTTAAGCGATATTGTTAAGAACAATACTAATTTTGTGAATTTCATTACTATTTCAGTCATTTCCTCTACTCATTTTGTCACAAATATCAAATAGAGCATTTTAGTCTTTTCAATAAAAATAGCAAAATCCTTTTTCCCTCCTTATGATTTTTTTGTCCTTTTGAAGTTTTAACAGACATTTTTTAGCTTTAAAATTTCATGTGGCATTTAAGTGAAATTTAAAAAAAAAATACTAAGAAAAATATAAATATAATTAATGTATATATAAAATGAAAATGAATAAAATATATAACTATTTAATTAATGTAATTAATTAATTCATAATAATAATATTAAATTAATAAAGAATAATAAATTATTAATTATTAATTAATAAAGTTATTATTATTAGTATCAAGAAAAAATGAATTCAAAATTCTATTTTTTAATTAAAATTAATAAAAAATCAAGCAATAATGTTGTACTAACACTACATAACTAGTGGCTAAGGCTCTTGATTTGTTTGTTCGATTAATATAATTATCTAATTAATTGGGTTTCGATTACTAAGAAACAGGGACTTTACAAATAAAGCCTCAGGATTGGTATTTGTTTGCTATCATTTTATATATATATATGGTTACAATTATCTCTAAAAAAATTATAATCTTTGAAAAGCATTTTAATCATCAACAAATTTTGTAAACACTAAAATGATAAAAATCCATAGAAAATTGATAAAAAAATATATATGACGTGAAAATATATTTGTGTACTATTCAAAAAAGTGCAGTTAGCCAAAAAAAATTAAAAAATATACAGTCTTAATCCCAAAGATTTGAGAACAATTGGAGCAATAAGTAACTTTGGTAATTCCTAACCAATTTAATTATATATATATATATATAGATATCCATTCAACCAACCAACGCAAGTATTTGTAAAATCTTCTCGGTTGGGTATTACTGGTGTCCCTAGCTAGTATAGAATCTTGATACCATTCATGAACTCTTCCGCAATATGGTTATGGATCCCAATTTAGTCTAACAATCTCTGGTTAATTGTAAAGGCAGGTTGATCCTTGCATGGCAGTTCCTGAAAAATTACTAGGAAAAACCATTTTGTGAAATCTTTCTGACGCGTATGGATCGGTTGCGTTACTAGCTTCTCTTTGGTTACTGTATCTTCGTTCGCCAAACTGATTTTGCCATATTTAGAATTTCCCTATTGTTCTACCAATTTCATAACAAAATAACTAATCTCTCCTTCACACTATGCCCCACCTTCATCCATGGCAAACCAAAATCACGTACGATCCACTTGCCCGTCTCTTCTCCCGCTTCACGCTCAGATTTCGTCGTCAATGGCGGCGGAGCTTCCACGATCAATCAGCAAGCCTGCGTTAGTCAGAAAACCCTCCGCCGCCTCAAAGCCTAGCAGCCATTCCTCCCTCCAAATGCTTATTCAACCGCCTCCGCCGCAGTTCCGTCGGTCCGGCAGCGACATTTTTTATTCTGACTTCGATCACGCCCCTCGCCCACGCTGTCGATCGTGTTGCTTCTCAATTTGCGCGTGCGTTTGTATCGGAATATTCTCCCTCACCATTATCCTCCTCCTCATGGGCATTTCCTACCTAGTCTTCCTCCGGTCAGGTTTGCCCGACGTGAACATTATGAAATTACAGATCGATAACTCACAACAGAAGAATTCAACTCTAGAATTGGAGCTAGAAGTTTCAAATGGGAATCAAGAGCTCAAACTGATTTATGGGCCTTTGGCAATCGATCTAACCAGTGACGATGTGAGATTGAGGAAGACAGGCATTACTGGCTTCCGTCAGGATCCCCTGAATAACACCTACTTGGACATAAGCATGATAGTGTATAATGCTGGAGTAAATCCAAATACAGGGAGAGATACTCAACCTGAGTCGAATAATGATCATGAAGAAGCTGCGTTTGATGTGTATTTGAGTGGTACAGTTGGTTTTGAGGTTGGGACTGTGCACATGATTACAGTGCCTTTTCGATCAGCTTGTTATGAAGTTAAGCCGACGGATGTGAGATTAGGAAGAAGACCTAAATGTCATATCAGGATGTTTGCTTTCAGGTAAAATTACTGCTATCATATGATGGGTTGCTAGTAAATTAAGTAAAGCATTGCCATTATTTTATATAAGATTACGTCTAGCAGAAAGGATTGTCTATATATTTAAATTCTTATGTCATATTTATTATATAGAATATGTGATAAAGATATGCAGAAAATATAAAAAGAGAAAATAAACTTCAGGCCTTGTATGCTCTATCATTCACTCCCTTATTCCATTATCAACTTTAAAGTGCATATTGCACATAACGGGTAGGCTACATTCTGCAGAACCCTTTCGTGTTTAAAATACTGATCCGTGCAACTTTTTTGCAGGCCATCGTCTAATTGAAGGGATCAGTTACACGCTAAGTTTTGGGGAAGCAAAACTTCAAGGAATAGTTCATTCGGGAAAAAAGTATGGAACTGCCAGTGCCTTGTTTTTTTGTCCAATTCTAACGAGCCGTTTTTTATTTCTGGGCTTAAAAAGTTCTTACGGGCTTCTATAGGCTTTGTCCTTCAGTTTTTCAGTGTGAAAAGTAAACCTATCTGTATGTTACATTGATAAGATGCACATAGCGTAAGGTCGTCTCTGTTTCTTTTTAAATAAAACATTACGTTATTTTTCCCAATTTATTCGATCTCATGCATTGTTTCCACTCTTTTAGACAGAAAATCTATTGGCCCTCTGATGTCAAACAATGGGAAAAGAGGAGGGGAGAGAGAGAGAGACTCGAGGAGGAAGAACAGTGAGAAGGAGGAGGAAAATGGTACGAATAGAGAGGGAGAAGAGGATATTTAAAGGGGGAAAAAATTATGTAATCAATCAACCAAAAATTGATTACAACTGAAAACCTTAACTTTATTTAGGGAGTTTAGTAAATAATAAAATAAAATAACGATTTAAATTCAAATATAAATCTGAATCCTAAATCAGATATTAAGGTACTAGATAACATATTCTATTGAAATACTGCAAAAATTTTAAAATAATAAATCTTATGGATAAATATTATTATTTAATATCTCTGATGGACGTAGATTTCTTTACCGTGTCTGATTTCTTCTTGAAATTTGATTATCAATATTATGGCTTTTTTATTCAGATATTATAACCAGTTAAAAAAAAAAACAAAATGCAACATTTTTTAAAATATTTATTGCAATGCTACAGACGAATTTGGTCTTCTGAAAAGTGAGTTCTGAAACTCGCATTTGGGGAGGGTGAGTTCTTCAGAATTAGGAGAGAGGGGGAAGAAAATGGAAATGAACTCGCCCTCGTAGAGGGCGAGTTCCGTGCTCTGCCCCCCAGTTAGATGTCCCCCATGCGCGGCTGGCTCCTTTTTCATTTGCATGCATGATGTTGTTGCGTGTGTCAATGTGTTGTCTGCCTTTCCTTGCATGCGTCTGACTTTGTTTTTGAAAAATAAATCCGTGATAACACAGTGCACCCTCTATATATACATATATTCATCCTTCATCTTTCCTCACACTCCCTCTTCCTTGCACTCTCTCATTTCATTCTCTTCTGCATTTTCCTTGTTTCTCAGACTCTCTCATCTCCTTCTCCCTTGTTCTGCGTTTTCCTTCTTTCTCACACTCTCTCATTTCCTATATACATACATTCATTTTTCATTTTTCCTCACATTCATCTCTCACTTTCTTTCTTTGCTTCGTAGTGCTCAAACTCTTCTCTAAAATTGTTGAGTTTGGATTTCAATCTCCATTATTAGACTACATTGTGTTAGCATGTTTTCAATTTTTTCTTACTCGGGCTATCATTGAAATTTGATTATTCTTATTACCAGTGTAAGTACTTTATTTGTACAATTTAAATTTTTTATACTTTGATAATATATTTATGGAACTCTCAGTAATTGTTGCGTGACTGTTTATGTTATTGTTAGATGGTAAGTGTTCGATTGAAGAAGGTGAAAGATTAGTTAGGTGCATCTTAATTGAACTGTAAGTATTTTTGTTTAGTT
>JBAGKO010000011.1:10503698-10518138 GCA_037177275.1 Acacia concinna | reverse complement strand
ACCAGCCTTATTTCATGCCGTCGCCGCCATCATATGAAGAAACTACTCTCGGGTCATCTAATTACGGTCAATATCAGTCTTTTACATCTTTAATTCAAAATGATGCAATATTTTCAAATGAATATAACACTCCTGCTTTTGACCAAGGTAGGCCCTCTACTTCATCGTTCGCCACTCCAAGACAGTCGGTCAACTTAAATGACTCCCAGTGGATTTTTAATAGCGCATCAAATACACTGATAGATGAGACAACTCCACAAGAAGTTGAAGCGCCACAACGACGACGACGTCCATCGCGAAATATCATTAGACCTAGGTGTGGCACTGGAAGTCACTATTTATAGGTTTTTAAATTTTAATTATGTGTTATTCATTATCCTTATTTTTGTAATTATTATTTATTTAATTATGTTATTATTACTATACATTTGTAATTAATTGAGTAAATAACCGTATTTACACTGTTTTGTTTTTTTTTTAAAAAACGGAAGGGGTTTGGGCGGTGTAGGGCCTCAAACTCATCCTCTTTGAGGGCGAGTTCTGTACAATATAAACTCGCCCCTCGCTAAGGGCGAGTTTATATATAGCATTTGAAGAAATATTTTCAAAAGTGCAGCATTTTAATATATACTTTTATTATTTAAAGTATTTTGATAAAAAACCCCAATATTATCATTAAGTAAAAACAGATAGTAGTTCTGTAATTCATAAAAAAAATTATCAACTGACCATAAAGACAATGTATTTTTAAGATTTTATTTTATAAAACGTAAAGTTATTATTTTTTTCCAGATATAACTTAAAACTATTGGTCTCTAGATTAATTTTTTGGCCAACCAAATTGACTGAAATGACAATCTACAGCATTTATCCGTTTGGTACCCCACTGTTCCATTGCTTTTTTTCTTTCAATTTTCTCTCCACTTAATATATGAATTATTGGATCAAACTTTAATGGTTGAGATCTCATCTATTTATTATTATATATTTTTTATTTATTTAATGTTATGGTAAATAAATCAAATCTCAATGTTAAAATTTGATTTAATGGTAAATATTTGAATAGAGAGGAAATAGAAAGAAAGAGCAATAGAGAGACTCTTCTTCGCCCCTTATACACTCTTTTGTCATTATGACGACATTTAACTTCAAAACTTCTCTATCGAGATTCTCTAAATGGATATTAAAAGGGAGAATTAAATTGAGGTTCTAAATAAAGAAATTAATTTTTTGACAAGTTTCATTTAACTCTTCAGTTTCTCAATATAACTCTTCAACTTGTCAATAATAACACTTTATTTGTTAATAAAGACATTTCTGATATTAATTTTTTTATTTGAGACCCCATGTAATTCTCACTATCTAAAATATAAATACTTCTTCATTAAAAAAAATTTAAATGATTCTTTCTACTTTTTTTTTAATTATAAAATTTAGTTAATTTTTTTAAAAATTAATTATATTATTTTTCCTTTAAATTATTTTGTTTAATTTATAAATTAATATATAACATATTAAAATGTAATATATGATATAATTAAATAATTTTTATTTTATTTTTTAACTTTTTTTAAAAGATTAACCAGTTATAATTAATTAATAATTAGAACAGGAAAGGATATAAAATTATTTGAAAAAGGGTGGGCCAGAACGTTAATCTTACGCTAACTAACATGGGATACGAGTACTGAAGAAAATTCTAGAAGCAACCTCTCGCTCTTCTTTCTCTCTCCTCCTCTGTGGCTTATAATCTTTCCCTTCGCCTCCACCACCTCAATTATTTCTCTGGTTTTCGTTCTCTCGCTGCTTCATTCTCAAATTCTTCATCTCCGAGTTCCCCTGCATCTATTCTACCTCAGGTAATCCAGCCTTCACGTTACGGTTCTCTTGTTTTTATTCCTTTGTTGTTATCAAAAGAGATCGTCGCATGTTTTGTCATTGTCAATTCGACCTCGAGATATTTGGGCCTGCAGTTTATTTTATTGGTGTCTGGCCTTCACGATCTGATTGATGATAAAGCGGTATTGATGGTATTTATGGTTTCTAGGTTCTGTCTTTGACGACTCTCACCTTAGTTGACTATGGCATCGAAACGCATCTTGAAGGAGCTCAAGGATTTGCAGAAGGACCCTCCTACTTCATGCAGTGCGGGTGAGCTTTCTGATCCCCTCCTTTAATTTCTTTCCGGGACTATTATTTTCACGATTAACAGCCACATCTGATAAATCATATTGCAACCCTTCCCCGCCAACAGTAGGAAAGTTTGAAGCTTCGTTTTCAGCTGTAAATGTTTTAAAGATCGTATTTCTTAAAAAGAAATCAATAGTCGTTCTGTGCAACCATTGACAAATTGATTCAGAATTTTAAGTCAGCAAAATTTTCATTTTTCTTTATTTTTTCTTCGATGCCCATTAGGACTCAGCTGATGTCTTTGGGTACCATTTAACCATAGTTAAATACATTCAGGATTAAATTGCAGGGCTGATCAATTATGAACAAAACCTATAACCTAAGTTGATCCTTCATATATTGGCATGTTTGAACATTCTTAACCTTGGCTAAGTCTTGGTTCCTTATTTGTTATTGAGAATCTCTCCGCGTTTAGTTGTATAATGTAGAATGAAGGTGTTTAGTATTACATGAGCGCTTAAGGCTAATCTATCAACATCCTTGGTGTATGTTGCTGGCAACTGTTCTTGTGAGATTTGAATTTACCACTTACATGTTAGTTATTTAGTTCGTTGTATGAAGGGAGTTATGATCTGAAAATGGTCTGTATCTTATTGTAACGTTAACACTCTCTATTATCTATACTAGGTCCTGTGGCCGAGGACATGTTCCATTGGCAAGCGACAATAATGGGACCTTCTGATAGTCCATATGCCGGTGGCGTCTTCCTTGTATCAATTCATTTTCCTCCAGACTATCCATTCAAGCCACCGAAGGTAATATATTCTGAGTTATTCCTTTTATTAGTCACTTGTATATTTGCTCTTCCGAAACCATTATGATGTTGAGGTGGTTTGATGGTTATTCATGCTACCTGTGAAGAGTTTTGGCGTTGCTCATTGAACATGCTCTCCTTGTAGTCATATATCAAGACTCGGGAGTATGAACTGCTGTAAAATGCTCTAGGGGGCAAAGTTGTGTTATTAACTCAAAAGCTCGTTGAACTAGTCTTTGAATCTAATAATGAAGCATATTATGGTTCTGTGGGGGATAGCTTTTAAAAATTATAATTTTTGTGAGATCTTTTCTTTATTATAATTTACATATTAGAATAAATAATCTCCTTATTCCTTACGAATGAAATACTTTGTTATATGCCAAGAGTTTATAGCTCAATTGGTGTCCCATATCTCTTCCCAAAGAGGTGCCCATGGGTTCTATACCCTATGTTGCCAAATAGGGGTGGGTGGGTGGGTGTGTGATAGGCAAGGAAGGTGCAAGAGGAAGTTATGGTTTTTCATTAAGCTTATGCACCATCCCATCAGAGTGTGTTTGGTCTATCTGTTTTTGTCATAGTAGGAAAGCTCACGAAGTTTAAAGCTGGACTGGGATGTATGTAGTACCTGATACTCAAATTTGTGGCTTTATTATGCCAAAAGGAAGGATTTATTTATGCTGGCGGTTTTCCCCCTCTTTAATTATTGTCGATTTGTTGTATATGGCTATGCTGTTGCTGCTGTACGGACTTTCCTTTTGGTGCTGCCCCTCTTCATTCTCCCTAGTTCACACATGCGCATTTGAGAAATCTTTGAAAAGTGGATAGTTCTATAGAAAGTTGAGTTGCTGCAGTAAGACTGTTGGTTTTTCAACAGGTAGTATAGTGAGATTTCAATCTTCCTATCCCTTGACAATTTCAACAGTCTACCCTTTTTACCAAACCCAATATTGATGTCTTTCTGTTTAGATATTTTAAGGTGTTTATAGATCTGACTTTATTCAGAATTATCCTGCCTGATTTACTTTGTCATTTGGCTTACCAAATAGATGTTGATTGACTGTGTCAAGGGATTTCTTTACCTGGACTTTCTGAAGCTGAAACTCAGGCTGTGTTATTTTTCTGTGACAATTTTCAAGTTTGTAGAACTGATAAAATTGGTTTATAAATGCTGCTGCAGGTTGCATTTAGGACTAAGGTGTTTCACCCAAACATCAATAGCAACGGGAGTATATGTCTTGACATTCTTAAAGAACAGTGGAGTCCGGCACTTACAATTTCCAAGGTTTGATATTTTACCTTATTGTATTGGTATTCGTTAATCTTTCAGAACTACAAGTTTGTTATCAACAGATATTTTGATGTCTATCTGCATTCCCACGGGTTGCCTTTTACATGCCACTTGTTGTTCCCACTTGTTCGTATTCTTTAATGGCGGGAGGCTAATGTGTGTAACCTACACTCGCGTGGTGATCTTCTGGAAGTTTTCTAGATTTTTTAACTGTGTTTACTCTTCTTGGGGCAAGAAAAGAGTCTAGGGCATAGGTGATATTTAAATGGGGAGTGGCGTATATCTACGTGATTTTTATTGTTTGTGTGTGTATAATTTTCTATCAAATTCTGTTGACATCTGATTTTAGTTTAGTTGAGCTATAGTTGAAGCCATCTTTGATAAACTGATCATATATGATCTTGATGGAATATAAATGGTTGAGTAACTCAAATATACTATTCCTGTAATTGAAAACTAATGTCCATTATTTTTCAGGTGCTTTTGTCAATATGTTCATTGTTGACGGACCCCAATCCTGATGACCCCCTCGTCCCTGAAATTGCTCACATGTACAAGACCGACAGAGCTAAGTATGAAGCGACTGCTCGCAGCTGGACACAGAAGTATGCCATGGGATGAACGGTCCTGCCTTCTCTCAACTGTTTGAACAAGGCTGCAAAAACAAATGTATTATTTGATTCTCTCAACGTAAAAGAATTTAAAATGTGCTGAATGGATGATTTCTCTTGTTGTCTATGGAACTCGAAATTGGTAATTTGTAAGGGTCTTTAGCTGTCATTTGTGAATATTCCTATTGTAAGTCTTTGGTGATGGGGAGGTAATCGTTCTGTGAAGCTTGAGTGGGTTTGGCTCCTTAAGTTATAGGTGAAGACGGAATGAGCTGGAAATTTTACAAGTCATGAATATTTCGCTACTTAAGATTGTTGTGAAATTTCACAGGAGGGTTTATTTGATATTCTCAAGTTTTTCAATGTTTGAAGTGTTTGGCTCTTTATTTAAGATTAACATGGCTTCCTATTGCGCTATATATGCTCTTAAACTTGGGTTGGGTCAGCATGGGCATCTAAAGGCCTGTTAGAGTTGAGGAGGTGAAGGAAATCTAATAGAAGAGATGGCTAAAGGGTGCCTTTAACTCTTGTTGTTTGAGTCCGGAAGGTTGTCTTGGTTCTAGTAAGCTCCGGGGGATTTAACTTGTCCAAACTTTATTAAATATAAATTAAATTATAAAAATTAGAGAGGGGAGAGGAATAACTTATTGTTGGGCATAAGGTTTTCTGGACTTGCGGAAGACTGTCAGCCTAGTCCTATTTATTGAATCAAAAAAGGGGAATTTGAAGAAGTCGGACTTGTTGAATTCAATTCAAGAATTAATTAATTTAAGTATCTACAGCGGTCCTTGTTTCATTATCAATATTACACAGAAAGAAATATTCAATTAAATGACGGTCTCTCCACTCTCCAGTCCTTTCTCATGAATTGCCGTCCAGTTGAAGCATAAGAATTGACGAAGGTAAAATTAAGAGAGGGTCCAAGTTTGGTGATGTGAAGACAGAGGTGGCAAGTTGTGCTTCCCATAATAATATCTATCCATCATATTAAAGTGAAGTCGTAGTATATGTATACCATATTTGTGTTGTGAAGCACGAAATATTGAGAGAGAGAGAGAGAGAGGATATTGCGACATTATTAAATGTGAGGGAGAAAGCTGAACTGCAACGATACGATCGCCATAATTGAAAGGTTGAAAGCTGCCTTTGAAGAAGGGAGAGTCATGTTTTATGTATGCTCGTTTCTTAGAAAGCGATAAAATGCCTTCCCTCTATTTGCCAAAACACGTCTCACATCAACTTCATCCCTCCTCCATTCAATTGCCAAACTTTCCACCAATCGTACTTCTTATATTTCCTCTCTTTCCACGACGCATGTCGCAACCATACAGTACCAATTTCGTTAAATCTTTTTTTCCTTAGTAATTCCAATTTCGATAATCCCAGTTAATGTCTGTGTTTTAAAAACGTTGTTCCAAAAGTTCAAACTCTAGTGGTCTGTGTATGAGGTGGAATGGGTGTGTGTTTGTTTTTTACACAGTGGTGCTAGAGATTGAAGTGTTAAGATACGAGCCAGTAAGTTCTCTGATGTGATGCTGCTTTCGGTCACACCTCGGTGAAACAGGGGAGGGACCAAAAGATCTGGGGCTTGCCAACTTATTTTGCCACATAAAATGGCTGATTCATCACTGACTGTGAGTTATACGTGACAATGTTTAATTTATTAAACAAAAAAAAGTTAAAGATCAAGTTAAAGATGCATAAGTAAGAGATTCTTTGGCACAAAAATAAGAGTCATAAGCAAGAGATTGAGTTGTAAACGAGAAACACTAAATATATATTTTTAGAGTAAAATAGATAAGTGGTTATGAAATAAGAGTAAATGTCACTTTCCGTTAAAGTAAATAAGTTGAACATTAAATATAAGTGTCTGTTTGGGAATGGGGAAAAAGTAACTTATCATCACATTTAAGTCACTTTTTATAAAATGGGTGTTTAGGTAGAGTAGTGAAGAGAAGGACTTTTACCCAAAAAAGTGACTTATTTTAGAAGTTAAAAAAATGATTTATTTCATAAGCCTCTCCAATTCTCTCTCCACTTCTATTACTTCTTATCCAAATACAGATAACTTCTTATAAGTAACTTTTTTTTGAAATCACTTCTCATAAGTTACTTATCATCAAAGTCATTTCTACCCAAACAAGCCCTATTTTTTTTTTATTAATATTGATGATCTGAATGTTGATCTGGCCTCCGAAATTATAAATCAAAATTAAGTAACTATTCAAGTTATTAATATTAATAAAAAACTAATATTTAATAGTTAACTTTTTTATTTTAACGGAGGGTGTGTCTTTTACTTCTATTTTATATAATCAAATATCTAGTTTTACTCTTAAAAAAAGTATTTATTGTTGAACGCACTTAAACAATAATTATATACTTCTCCAGTCCTTTATATAGAGCAGAGAGATAATGATTTTTTTAGTCCTATTTATCAGACACATAATTAAAATTCTAATATAAATATATAATTTTACTTTTCACTTATTATTGTGTTGATTTTATTTTTATTTAATATTTTATATATTAAATAAGAGTATAGTTACAAAACTGTTGAATTCTATTATAGAGTGAATAAGATTTAAAACTTTTTTTAATCCATATAAAAAAAATATCAAAAGTGTTTTATATATAAGATGAGAGCACTAAAAGTTGTATTTTTACAAACCCCTCTTCATGGTAAAACAGAGCACAAACTGTTGTGCGAGTAGGGTAGTACAAGTATGCTTTGGAAATCACATCATCACAGAGAATATAAAGAAAGAGAAGAAATACGAGGCAGAGCCGCAGAGGGAGAGGGAGAGGGAGAGGGAGATGGAAGAAGATCAATGTTGGGCACTTGGGTTGTTGTCTCAATTGAATGTGCTGTGTGTGTGTGTCTCCCCATCCAATCAGCAGCAGGCGTCAGACAGCTCTCTCATGTCCCTTCATTTGACCATACTGACGACTGTTTCATTCTTGGAGAATCAATATAAGGTTACTAATTCGCCTGATTACTAAACAAGTTTTTATATAATTAATTAATGAGTAACCTACAATCACAAATTCAATACAGGAAATGAATACTATGACTATCTCATCCACTTTACTCATGTGCCCTATATTGGTATATTGACAAAATTATAAAAGAAAGAGAATCATTAAATAAATAGTAAATTTTCTTACTGTGCATGAAGATTTTTTCCTTCGTATTATTATATTATCTCTTCCTAATTTTTTGCTCACTTTCCTCTCCATCATTAAATAAATATCCTTCCTTCACTCTGTTTCATTAAGTTGACTAATTGAATCGATGATGCTTTGGCATCACATTGCATGCAGGGACGCCACTAATAAGTGCTGTCCCAACTTTACACGTCTCTGAGGTCATCTCCTCATTCTTATGTTATGCCCACGCTCTCCCTCATTTTATAATACTATTACTCATAATTAAACTTAATTCTAATAATACTCATAATCTTTCTTTCTTTCTTTTTTTTTTGAATGTTGAGAAATTCAAATAATTTAATAAAAAGGGCGGAGAAGGATAAGTAAATGGGAGATGTCGCAGTCTGAAACTTGGAGTTGTGCCACCATCACTGGGATACAAGATGACACGTGTTTGAACCCGTGGCCGATTTCTTCCCCTTTGCTTCCCCTTCAAGACAAGCTCTTATGTAAACTTTAAGCAACTACTCTTGCCTCCCTCATTTTCTTTATTCATATCTATATACACACACATATTAATTTATTATTAATGTCGCCTGTGTGGTGTGTTAAGTAAGAAATTTTAAAATAGGAAGGAGAGGGACATATTTAAATGTTGGTCAGAGATGAGGGTGAGTAGCCACTGCAGCGTATCTTCCCTAGTAAAGTCTGACCAGCCGCTCCCTTAATTCATTAACGTCGCTTCCAACGTTAGACGTGGTTAGTGACAGTTGGAAAAGAAGACCAGTTTTTAGTAACGTTAGCCTTGTATTACAAGTTAGTGGGTCAAATCCTGTGAGCTGCGGATTCTTAATCTTGTATTAGATGTTATAAATTGTAGAACGATCCTCCATCCATTCCATTGATTTGATTTGATTTGATTGGGCCGCCACATAAATATTGAGAAACACAACAATTGTGTGAAAAATAAATATGATATATATAAATATATATATATATATATTTCATCAGCTTTACTCCTAATTTATTTATTGCCAATCATATTTTAATACTTATTACTTCAAAGTTAAAGTAAAACAGAGTAAATAACATTACATATATATCAACATACGTGGGTTTAATTCATCAATTAGATAGCCAAGGCACGTGAAAGAAGGAAGAAAAGCACAAGGCGTAGAAAGAGAGAGAGAGAGAGAGAGAGAGAGTAAATAAACAAGAGGAGTTGAGAGAATGGAAGGAGTAAAAGAGAATAATAAATCAATACTGTAATTAACAAACAAGAGAAAGGGCGGGAGGGGAGTGGACAAGTCAGGAGAGGCAGGTGGAGGTGGAGGCATGTAGAAAGAGACATCAAACACCACTCCACTCTCCCCTCCCCTCCCCAACTGTCTTCTAAATTGTTTGTAATTTCAAAATAAATATTCAATAGAATCAAAACCAATCCTTTTTGCTTTCTTTTCTTTTAAATCACACCCATTGCCATTAATATTCATTCATTCCCCTTACAATTAAGTTTCAACCTTGCCCATGTTTGTTTACTTTTCATTCCTCCTTGCTCATATTTGTTATATATATCATATATGCTCCGCCCCCTCTTCCTTTGCCCCCTTCTTAGTAGTTCTTGCTCTCTAGTCTCCACACACACTGTCAGTGTCAGTTCTCAGTTCCTTCCACCCCCCTCCCGCCAAAACCTCCCCCTCCGCCTCGGCCTCTCCTTTCTCTTCATGCTCCCAACCTCCACCACCCCTTACGCTCTCAACTCCTCCCTTTCCTCTTCCTAACAACCACCTTACCTTCTCTCCCTCGACATGTCCCTTCACTCTCATCAGCAAAAACTCACCACCCCCCGCCCCAGGCTCCTCCGAATCATACTCACCGATCACGACGCCACTGACTCTGACTCTGACTCTGACTCGCCCAGGGTCAAGCGCCTCGTCACCCACGTCTCCCTCGATTCCCCCTCTTCCTCCGCCACTCCCCCCAAACCCAACCCCACCCGATTCGGGCGGCCCGCCGTTTCATCCGCCTCTCGCCGCCATAACAAGTTCAGGGGCGTTCGCCAGAGGCCCTGGGGTCGCTGGGCCGCCGAGATCCGGGACCCGAACCGGGGAAAACGGGTCTGGCTGGGGACCTTCGATACGGCGGAGGAGGCCGCGTCTGAGTACGACAGGGCGGCTCTCAAGATCAAGGGTCCTAACGCGGTCACCAACTTCCCTAGCCCAATCATTCCGGAGGACGCGGCGACGCCGATCGCCGCCGCGGGTGAAAGTCCCAGTACTGAAGGAACGGCCTCCTACTCCGACGCCGCGGCGTCGCCCACCTCTGTTCTTCCCTATGATGGAGATTCGACGGCGTTCGACGATTTCCGTTACGGCGATGTGGATGCGTTCGGGTTCGACATAGGCGGGCCGCTGAGTTTGCCGGACGTGAACTTGATGCTGTCGAGTCAACCGTTTAGGAAGGAGGAGTTCGGCGAGTTTGACCTCGATGACTTCTACATGTAGCCCAGCTTAAACACTAGGGGCTCGCTCGTCTGTTTGCCAAAATGTCAGGGACAGTTTCGTAAATCCGACAGGCGTCTCGTGATGAAGAGTTTTGTCTTGGTGTTGATTTGGACTTGTGGAGGTGAGCAGTGAAGTGAAGCATCCGATTTTTCGCAGCTTAGGCAGCAGGGTTTTGAATTTGATTCGTGTCTTGTCAGAGTAATCGGTTTGGTCATTAAAAGAACTGAATTAAATTATAATTAGATTCAGTTCAGGAGATTAGGAAGATTATCAACGATGCCCTTCGATATCAGGCTTATAACTTACTATGAGCATATAATTATTTCATTATATGGTGTCGATAATTTTGTTGTGTTGTTTAAAAATAAACAAATATTTATGAAATTGTAGTAAAATCTATTCGTTTGGATTCTTAATTTCTTACATTATATTAATTTTTTTAAAAAAGGCACGTGGTTGAAATATAGCTACGGGGCTTAGAGCTACCCGTCAACTATGAGAAGTTTCCCGTAGGATTTTCATTCGGTGCGCTATTACATTCGAATCCAGCCTTTTGCCTTTCTTTTAATTATTGTTTGCCTGTACCTTCCTTTTATTTTATTCTTTATCCTTATGCATTCATGAAATGAAATGACTTTGTGGGCGCAAAAAAAAAAAGGAAAGAAAAGAAAAGAAATGAAATGACTTCAATACCGTCTGTTTTTGGAACCAGTGAGGAAAAATTGAAATATAGTGCGGCTCCATGATTATATGAGAATTGGGTGGCTCTAAATAAATCTTGTACATTATGTATATAGTGTTAATACAATGTAGTACTCCCATATTATATAGATACATAAATTCTTAAAATATTCCTCGTCCGTATTTGGTTTTAATATGACTAACCAATTCATTTACATCTGTTTAACGATTTTAAAGGCGGTTGTTTTCCTTGTAAACAAATTTAAGAGTGAAAGAATTCAAAAAATAGTTTTTTAATTAAAAATTCTAGTCCCATGATAAGATTCCTTAGTGGGAACTCCTACTATGTACGCTTGCCTCGCCGCCGGCTAGCATGCTTGATTGATCGAATTTTAGCGAAAAGCATTATAAAAATTAATCGAGTCAAAGTGCCATATTTTCAATATATTGTGTGCCATAAAATTAAATATAGATCGTCCAATATCTTATTAATGGATGTTATTCAAATATATGAACAGAAAATGAATCTTCTAATTGATAGTACATCAAATAGTGCCCAAGAAAAAAATAATACTTTGTCATTGACATTTATTTAATGTTAAAACACATTGACAGAGAAGGAATGGATATGATCAAAATTAAACAGGTGTGAGTATCACCTGTAAGCATATAATATGGCAACTTGAAATATCTGTGCTAAAAAATCATTGAGATCGAAGGAGGAAAAAAAACAAAAAAGTCATTAATTGAGATCCAATCTTTGCTATAGTGTGCGACAAAAAGATGGACTACGACGTTTTTTATTTTGTGGCCTAATATTTGATCACCTAAAAAGGACGGAACAAGGAAAATCAAGGTCACACCATCCTAAATTTTTTTGTTTGTGATATCACATAGTATAATATTTCATTCCTCAACCATTTTTGTAACGGAAAAAATTTAATCGTCAGAAAATTTTCAAAGACATGAGGTATAAATCTATTGTTATTTTTTTGCAGGTTAAAAAAATCTAATGACAATATTTATAGAGAAAATGACACTTAAATACCTTCTAAAATTATAAAACTAAAAAAGATATGTTAATATTTCAAAAAGATACTAAAATACAATGAACCAAATTAAGTTTTTTAAATTGGCTAATGTGAATAGTAATCAACACAAACTTGCAAATCACATTACGAGACTTGCAAATCTTATTATATAACTTGCGAATTTTCACTACTGTTCACGTTAATAGCAGATATTCATCTCTTCTTTTTACTATGCGTCAGTGAGTGTCAGTGTCAATATCAGATGAACAGTGCTAATAAAATGTGAGAGAGATAGTGATCGGCATAGACTTACAAATCCCATTATGAATCTTGCGAAATCCTGCAACTGTTCACATAAGCTAGTTTAAAAAATACAGTTTGAATCATAATACTTTTGTGTCTTTTTCAAATGTTAGCATATTTTTTTAGATTTTGTAATTTTAAAAGTTATTTTATTGGTATTTTCCCATTTTTATATTGGAATTTATCATTGTATGTTTTTTTGGTAGTTATTAGAATTTTAAACGATTAAATATCTTCATTAGGGCTTTATGACAATTCCCACCTTTTGTTTTTACCCAACCTGAGAAAGATCAAACGCACATTTGTGTGTGTGGGCGTACGCGCGCCCCTGTGCTTGTGAATTACGTCTATAGAATGCTTCATTTGTTGTCCGTTTCATTGCTTGTTAAATTTGAATTGGTAAATGTATTCCCGAAGTGAATTGAGAAATAAAAGGGACAAATGATTAATTCGTCTGTTTTTTGACCCACAAATGCTGATATTGAAACTTTATGTCTCCCTTAAACAAATAAAATTGGTGTTAATTATCATTTGAAATTTATGATGTATGCTTCTAATGCAATGTGACTTGTTGCGTCTGAAATTATCTTAAAGAGTTAGAGTGCATGCTTGTCAAAACGATAACAACGTTTAGGTGAGTGAAAAGGTGGCATAAAATGATTGGTTTTTCCAGGGGAAAACAAGAGCTCAAAATTTCATCTCTTATAACTATAAATCCCAAAGTATTTTTGAAAAAAATAATTATGTAAGAAGTATTTAGGTACTACGTATTTACGTTGTGAGTTATTTGTGATGATGTTGTTAATTGAGATAATCTTATTATAAATTACGATATTTGTGTTGTTAAAGATTCAGTGACATTTTCATAATTATGCTAAAAAGATATAAAAAGACTAATTTAAAATTTTTCAATTTCGCTGTTCTAAATTGAAATTTTTTTATTTCTCTTATCTTTTCTTAAAAATTCTTTTAGAAAAAAAAAAAAAGAACTGAAACTTTACGGTTAAGACGGAATACTCATTACTCACTCCGTTTTTATTTATAAACCATTCTTTTGGAGTCATATGTATATATCATGTTCTGGAGAGAGTATTATTTTTACTATTAATTTTATACTGTGTCCCTACCCTTTTTTTAAAAAATGTAGTGATACTACAAAAAAAGAAGGTGGGGCCATTCGTTGGCCGAAGGTGAGATATCAGAATATAGAGAAGGTGATTGGGCCAGGTCAGCAAGATCATGTTTGATCATGCTTTTTATTTTTTTGCCATCTTGGTCATGCGTTTTTGGAGGCCACTAGGAGCAGTAGATATCTAAGGGTTCTCAGTTAACCACGTGTGAAGACATTGAGATGATCCGTTAAATCTGGCACATGACTACTAGTCTACTGCTAGTAGAGCACTGTTTGAATACGTGGGGCATAGTAGGCCCTAAGGGGGCCCCCTCGAATAGGTGGCTGCTTCTTCAGCAATAATTTTAGTGTGCGGGGCCCACCCATCCATTTATTTATTTATTATTGTTTTTTATTTTTTGTGAACTCCCTCCTCCCTTATTATCTTGGCCTTTCAATTGCCCTTGTACCCCTCTCAACTTAAAAGTGGTTTCCGGCGGCTCATGCCTCTCCACAGTACAGAGTATTAAATCAATATACAATCAAATCAAAATAAAAGCATCTCAATAGCTCAAAAAAAAATTATTATCTTTTTGTTTTAATAAACAAAACAAGCTACAGCTTGAAACTATCCTATCCTATGACAGCATTGTAACCCTGGGTATATACAAAAAATCCTCCTGCAACCATTCCATGCATTCTTCAGGAGATTCCTATAATATGACCAGCGCTATATTATCTTCATGCGCAGTCCTAGCAAGAAAGTCCGCACACAATATTGTCTCTCTGCACGCATGTTTAATTTCCAGCTCTT
>JBAGKO010000011.1:10453781-10469587 GCA_037177275.1 Acacia concinna | reverse complement strand
TATATTTGTGCTTCAGTGATCATCATTCACTTCTAAGAGAGAAGTTTTATTGTAATCTCTTATCATCAAGTGTATTTCCTTACAATGTGTAAGGGGGAATCTCTCGGTGAAGAGAATTGTTGAAAACTACACAAGTACCCGGCTAAACTTGTAGAACTGTAGAGGCTTTTCTTGTGCCCGAATTAAACAAGAAGTTAATGGATTGAAAATCTTAGGAGAAGCTTGAGGATTGGACGTAGGTCAGTGAAAGATTGAACCAGGATAAATCTTTGTTTGCAATCTCTCTTCCCTTATCTTATTTATATCCAACATATTTGATTTGATTAATTTGTTAGTGTCTTAAGGTTTAGTATCTTTCTACTTATTATTTACAAAGATGCGAAAATATTTTCATTATTCTTAAATTTTTTATACTACACCAAATTCACCTCCTCTTGGGTGAAAGCCTGCACTAACAATATAGTCAATTTAAAAAGTTATAAAAGGTTATATTGTTTTTTCCCTTAAATTACAGGATGTCTGCATCCCCATTAATAAGTTCTAGTTGTGTAATCATGATTACATCAAATGATGTAATCTGAATTCTAAATGTAATCATCTTTACATTACAATAAACCTAATCAAACGCTGCAATCAGCCTGTTTATATAGAATTACATGTAATCCTCCCTCACATAATTAAACTAAACAGGCTGTTAGGAAACAGACTCTCAATCCACTGGGATACAGGCGTCTACTGTTGGTCTCACGAGCTAAATGTAATAAAACATAAACTTTCGGATTTTTTACAGTGCATCTCTAGTTCCCTGGGGACGTTCATTGGCTTAACTTTCCTTGTTTATATATACTTCAAACAATATTTTGGGAGGGTCTTGATTCATCATGTTAGAGTTTCCTTTGTTATTAATCATGACATTAACATACAACATGAAATGATTTACATATATGTTTGTATGTGTATTTGTATAAGAACAATCTTTTTTTTTTTTTATCGAGTATAAGAACAATCTTAGAATTGATTTATTTGGATACATTTAATCAGCTTTCAAATAAACTTGATTTCAAGGTCCCAAAATAAAAAAGATTACTCCTATAGTCCTCTGGGCCCCCTATCTGTGTCATTTGCTTTGCATAGATTATTTAAAATTTACAGTTCTCAATCTAATGTTAACAACAATGATATAAATATTTTAAGCATTTATTTTACAAATTCATAAATTATAAATATAAATTTAATTAAAATGAATGACAATTTCATATTTATATTTAATTTCAGAGTAATAATTAGAATAGTCTGTCGAGGCACAAAAATATTTGCATTTAAAATAAACAGCTATGAAAATCATCAACTTGTTTGTTTAAATAAATAAATAGTTCAACTAAATACTAACAACCAACAACTATTGTGGTTAAACTTATGAGTTGACTGAATTTAACTTTTTGTTTTTTAATTTTTGGAAAAAGAAGACTTTTATATATACTCCTTCCAATCTTAAAAATAAAATTTAATTGTCTTTTTTTAAAGGAGTAAGAAGACTAAATAAGTTATTAAATCATATCATATATTGATTAGATTATTTATATGAATTAGTTTGAAAAATAAAATAAAGGCATAATTACTTAAAAACAAGGTTCTGAAATCAAGATCGATCATTGAACTGGTCAGGATATTGGGTCAAGGGTTGTGGGTCAGACCAGAGCCAAATTGGTGCCAAACTAGTGAGCATATAAAAATTTTAGACTTTTTTACAAGAAATTTTAAAAAAAATTAAAAAAAATAATTAGAGAGAGAGAAGGGAAAAAATAAGACCGAGTCAAAACCCACAAATTCTATGGGTTCCGCTCTGGATCGATTTAACAACCCTATATAAAAATAATTTAATTGACTTCCTTAATTTTTTTTAAAAAAAGTCAGCCAGTTGTTTATATGTAGAAATACAGAGAGTGTGTGCATATATATCATGTAGAGATGGAGATAGTACTCATCGTCCGTGGGTTCAACTAGCGAGGGGGTTGAACACGCTCACAAATGAAGTGGTGTTCGATCCCTGGGAAGACCACTTAGTTGTGGTTCCAGTCGTGGCGCTTGGGGAGGCATCCTAGCTCCATGATGCCTAAGTTAACGCTTGAGGATAATTAATGGCTCGCCCTGCTCGACATTGGTATCACCTAAAAGGAATGGAGATTTCGCCCTAATCTTGGATCGTAGGTGAGCCCGACCCCTTCCAAAAATTTCACTACCAAAAAAAAAAAAAGAGATGGAGATAGTGAGTGTGTGTCTTGTAAAGTTCGGAAAGGAATAACTTTTTAAATTTTCGTTGTAGAATCATCTATTGAGATTGTCCTTGACTGTATTTAACCCAATTCCTTTGTGACCTAATATTTCGGAAATTAGATGCAAATATTTGCATTAATCTTCGCGGACACGCCAAAGTCAGATTATAATATATAATATTTTAGTTTTTCTGATGACATTTAAAAGAAAAAACTACCATAGGCATACACACACGCGCCAGTGGGTTCAATAATAAAAAAAAATAGGAAATAGAATAAATGCACGATATTGGAGATCTCCTAAAAAAGCCTAGTAAGTGATGACCGTAATAATCAGAGAGCAAATCACAACGTAAAATCAAGAGGGAAATTTGGCGATGTGAAGCAGTGAGGGAATAAGTGAGAGGAGATTATATTATAATCGCCCCTTGTAGAATAGCTTTTCTCCAACCTCACTTTCTTTTGCTTCGTCTCTAGATCTGTCTCTTGAATCAAATATTTCCAGACCTCAAGCCTGTACATACCGTGAACATTGAGTACTGCTCGAGACACAGGAAAATGCTTACAAAAGACTGGGGTTCGGTAGTGAAGAATAGTAAGGGACGCAGAGGGCGGCGGCGGAGTCATCGGAAAGAGAGTGCGTCACCGCCGTGTGATGGACAAGTGGAAGAGAAGAAGCTCCAAACGCCATTATCGTCAACAAGATTGAAAGCAGCACGAGGGAGCTATTCACGACGGCCATGACCCAATAAGGAACAAATTAAAGGTACGTTATATTTGACCTAAGAACTGCTTTGCTTGCTTTTGCATATTGCCACATGAGGATTTCAAATTTGTTGTGACTGGTTTACATAATACTCCCTCCTCCACCTTCTTCTTTTTCAAACATTCCCTACTTAATATAAGATATTAGGGGTTAATTTTAATCCTTAATATAAGACTTTTTTTTTATCTATCATTATTATTGATACTTCCTCAACAATAATTAAAAAGAAGAAGGAATGAAGTAATTAAAAAAATTTATTATGCTATTTTAAAAAATACATATCATATTTAACTAAGTTTTTTAGTTTATTCAAATTCGGTAAATATGTTTTACATCAGCAATGGGAGGGAGTATTAGGGTTTACCTTCTCTAGTTTCTTTATTTTTTTTAGGAATATCCCATATAAAGATGGTTGAAATACCCAAATTCTAATTTATGTTACTAAATTTAAGAAATTATGAATTAGTTTATATGACACAGTTATAGATTTATAAATTCGTCCTACCTATAGAATATGCTTATCTGCTCTATCCATTGTTCTTAGTTAAATTTCATAGATACCAAATGCTTTCTCTTTTAAACCCTTTCCTTTTTTTTAACTTGCACATGGGCTAGGGGTATAATTGAAAAATAAGCTAAATTTTTATATCCTAAATTGGGTCATTGACCCAATTTAAGATTTATTGAATTTACCAACCTAATACAGGATTTTGATCATTTAGGCGTAGAAAATTCCATTTATTTTGATAATTTAGGTGTCTTTATATTGATTTTGATAATTTAGGCGCCTAAATGATCAAAATTTTGTATTAAGTTGGTAAATTCAATAAATCTTAAATTGGGTCAATGACCTAATTTAGGATATGTAAATTTAGTTTATTTCCCAATCATATTCCTAGCTCATGTGCAAGTAAAAAAAGGAAAGGGTTTAGAGAAAGCATTTGGTATCTATGAAATTTAACTAAGAACAATGGACAGAGCAGATAAGCATATTCTATAGGCTTTACCTTTTTTAAAAAAATTATATTCATCCATTTAGAAATATTTTTCCTCCACTTCAGGTATTCTTAGAAGAATGAATCTAGGGGTTTTGAGTTGATCAATTAACTCCGTTTTATAAAGAAGATGAATTTCTTAATGAATCTTTGCAATTTTAATGATTTAATTACATGTATAACACAAATAGATTAAGAAATGAAGATTTAACCTTATGACAAACTTACTGTGACTTTTTTGCTAATTTTCTGACTATGTCGTGGCCTCCAATTAATCTTCTATCGTTAGGGTTCTTATGTATTCGTAGTATGTAAACAATATAGTTTAGTTTCCAATTTTGTATTTTAATAACTAAAGAGTAAAGAGGTAATTTGACCGAATTTATAAATCCATAATTATGTCAGATAACCTAATTCATAATTTCTTAAATTTAGCAACTCAAATTAAAATTTGGATATTTCAACCATCTTTATATGAGATATTCCTTATATAATACTATCCGATTTTATAAAATTAGTATACTAATTTCCTAAAACATCTTTAATTTTCTTTAAAAATTACCAGTCCTTATTTAATTCATTCTTGGAGTATAAAATTAACGAGGAACAAAATAGGAAATGGAAGTTTTAATGCATCCTTAGAATCATAATTAATAAATATCATAAAATATGAAAACTAATTTAAAGCACAAAATCGCTTGAATCATTGCAATAAATAAATAGTCGCCAGATTTTTCGCCGCTAGTTCTTTGTAATATTTGTGGAGGTCCACTCCAATTCTCTTGTTACACTAAAGATAAATTTGTATGAATATTTTTTTAAGAAACAATTCTACTACAATTAACTAATTCATATTTGAATACATTAGGCTCCGGTTGGAGAACGCACCCCATCTTGAAAATCATCTACATATTCATTTTTTATACCTGAATCGGTTATATAAAAATTATGTTAGACCTCAGCCAATAAGATCAAGTTTGATCTAATAGGTGAAAAATTCTACATGAACAATAATGAAATACTATATTTAATATTAATTTATGATATAATATAATATAAATTATTCTCCATCTAGTACTAATTATAAGACCTAATTGACATTTTTTAGAGAATCTTAAAAAAATTAATTACATTACTTAATCATATCATATAGTGTTTTATTATATATTATATATCATTTAAAAAATCAAATAACACAGTTTGAAGAAAAACAATAAATTTTAATATATATAATTAACTTTTTAAAAATCCTCTAAAAAAAAGCCAATTAACTCTTATAATTAAAATAAAAGGAGTTCGACTAATGGTAATTCAATAAAACTCCAATATTGGCATATTAAATTTATTTGGAATATATAATTGTTGGGAAAAACTTTCGTTGCACTTGAAACTTACTGCATCCGAACCGTCATCTTGGATCCTTACTTAACGAATGTAAATGAATTTTCATCCTCATCCCCATTAGGTATATGCATATTTTTCACATTAGTTACTATAATAGAACTATTAATATACATTAATTACTTATATATATACCAAATAATGGGCAAAAGAAAATAGGCAACTTTCTTTGTTTCTCTTTTAGGATGGAAAAGGAACAAATATCACATTAGGTAAGAGTTCTTTTATGCTGAGACAAAATGATGTTGGATGCGGGCGTGGAATTCATTAAGGTGGATATACAAATGATGCTGGAATGAGTACATGTCCAAGTCTCTCTCTCTCTCTCTCTCCTTTTTTTTTCTGGAATAATAAAAAAGGAATGAATTTGGAAGAAAAGAAAACTTCGGTCTGTGGGGTATACACAAGAACAAGATGCATAACCTATGCCAGGCTCTACAAAGTCTAGGAGTAAAAGGTCAATCCACACAGACTCCCAGCTTGCATAGAAACTAGTCCCTCCATCTGTTTGCGTACTCCCACGGCCATTCAGCCCCAACCAAGTCTCTCACAAAACCAACCCTACTTGATGGAGCATCCATAGGTCTCGTCCAACTTCACAAGCTACACCAACATCATCAATCAATGCACACCAACAATTTGAACAGTCTCAACACCCCACACACACACACACACACACACGAGGCATCGTTGCTAGTTACAAACCTTGGAGCTTTTGGAAAGTTCCACCAATTGGATAAGGGACGCCAAATATCTTTTTCAATCATCCCAAGCACTATCTGCTGCACCCTCTCTTTTCATATTTGATGCGGCAATCATGAACCTATACTTATCCTCAATAGCTATTGACGCAGTTCCCATGGCCAAGTTCTTGGACAACGTGATCTTAGCCTCTTTTTGGGCAGCTGCGGCCTCTTTCTCCTTCCTTCTAGCAACCTAGAAGCAAGAGGCAGGAAGTTCCACTATAATACAGGCCATGGAGCATCAGGATAAACATACATCATCGTGGAGAAAAAATACATACCTTCCCAGTTGCAAAAGCCACAGTGTTCCCAGATTCAGCATCCGCTATAGCCTTCCTTATATTTGCAACAAGGAACTAGAAACCAAAATTATGTTAGTGTTTAAATCAAGCAGATAGAAGAATGATTCAAAATAGAAGAGGACAGTAGGCACCATATCACGATCAGTGTAAAAGGAAGTCGCCTGGCCAGTTGATCCTGCACGCCCTGTCCTGCCAATCCGGTGTACATAATCTTCCATAGTCTATAATTGAAGTAGCCATAACTGAAGGAAATTAAATTTGACTGGAAAGTACCAGGCTAACAAAATGCCGACGTAGTAATAGCAGAATGGCAATCCTCAATGAGAGGGGAGTCCTAAAAATCCTTTCAGATAAACTTTTCTTCTTGGACATTAGGCAACATTAGTGATAAAGTAAATTTGGATTGTCACAGAAAATACCTTTGGAAGATCTAAATTGATGACATGTGACACTCCTGTGACATCCAAGCCACGAGATGCAACATCAGTGGCAACCTGCATAAATTGGTCCCAACGAGGTGAGGAACAGGTCCCAAATTTAAAGTGGAATTATGGAAGAAAAATAGAGGCACAACATCAAAATTCCATACGTGGAGCTGACACAGCAGGCATCCTAGCATACATATTTCAGGGACACAAGGCATTGTTACTTAGTGCAATTATGCCTTGGTTTTCATGTGATAGAAAAGGATTGATCTTCCAACCACCAAACGAGGCTTTTCAGCTTTTCGTAGATGGAGGGAATCAAAATCTCCTGATGAAATACAATAACTACGCTTCAGAGTTGATAGATAGGGTAAAGATAGGTTACCAAAATGTTAGTGGAGCCACTTCGAAAATCATGCAAAGCAGCCTCTCTTTCATTCTGACTACGGCCACCATGAAGAGAAACAGCAGATAAACCTTGGGCTATCAATGCTTCAGCAATTTCATCACACCTTGTCTACAAGAACAAAACAATTAACAATGGGAAAAGATAGAAATGCAGCCAAACCCCTTTGAGAGGGAGTAATGCCACTTCAAAAAAGTACGATCAATTCTTTCTGAAACTCTTATACAGACACAAACTAAATGAAAGCATGAAACAAACCTTTCTTTCCACAAACACAATTGTTAAAGGGAATGGGCGACTAAATTTTTCAGCCTGTGACGCCTCCTCAACAAGCATATCCAGAAGCCGGTCAATCTATAGATGTTGTAATTTCAGGACAGAAACCAAAAATGAAATGAAGGCAGACAATATAAGATGAAAACAATGAAAATTCACAAATTCAAGAGTAAGATATATTTGAGTTTATTAAAAAAAACACCTCATCCACAACAATGAACCTCATGAGGATTATACTTGAAAAAACACAATAGTCAATAATCTAGTAAATTAAATAAGCAACTCTTGATCAAGCCATTAACAAATAAAATATAAATTATTTATACCTTCTCATTTTCAGAAACCTTCACCAGAGTTTGACAAACGTTTGCAGTTGGGCTACTCACTTTACCTACCTTCACTTGCACAGGACTTGCTAAGTACTCCTGAAAGTAAAGAATAGAAAGGTAAAATTAATAAAAGGTTCTTACACCACTGAACTTACAGGGAATATATTGGTAACAAATAACAATGATTCTAGAGGTTCATTATGAGGCTTAAGAAGCCAAGTTCAACAAACAAATATTATAGAAATTTAGTCCACAAGTCACTCAAAAATGAGGTCACTAACAATTTGTGAAACTAAAAAAATTGGTCAGTAGCATATAATGCATGCTGGAGATTACTTTTACTTCTCTCAGCAATAGCATACAGAAAGTCTCCTTAAAATTAGAAATAGCGGTTCCTAGTAAAGGATGAAACCTAACCTTTGCTAATGCTTCAATCTCCTCAGGCATAGTTGCACTAAATAACAATGTTTGATGCTTCTCCGGAAGATTTCTCATGACCTGAAGATACATAAGAAAGCGTATATTTTCTTAAACAATCTAGATAGATAGAAATATTTCAACACGCACGTGTGGGATAATTACTTATAGTTGATAACCCATTCACAAAAGATTAAATTTGAACCAATAAGGCATCTACCTATGGGGTAACATGCATTGAGATAAAAGAGATGTACCAAGGGACAAAAGAAATTAGAGGCAGAACGTTTGAGCCAAAAAAACATAGAGGAAAACCTACATGGAAACAATAGAATCTAGCAACAAACACAAGTACCAGGATGGAATGGAAATGATTGAAATCAAGACAACAATAAATTATAATGTCTACTATGCCTTTGTTATCATTATTTAAAAGGCAGTTATCATTTTTTAATATTTTTATGCAGGGATAAAAAGGTCATTTTTCATTCCGTCATTCACATTATTGTTTCCTTTCCTTTACAACTCCTAAAATTCTGCATGCAAAACATAGCTTCAAAGCATAAAATCAAAATCAACTCATCAATCATACATATGAAACTGAATTGTTATCAAAATGAAGGGAATATTCAAGGGAGAAACTTCAAACCACTAACCTCTCTTATCTGTGGTTCGAAACCCATATCAAGCATCCTATCAGCCTCATCTAGAACAACAAAAGAAATTCTAGAAAGGGAAGTATTGCCTTGTTGTAAATGATCGATGAATCTTCCAGGGGTAGCAACCACTATGTCAACTCCTGCTCGTAGCTCAGATTTCTATCATATTGATAAGAAATACATAAACCCCCAAAAATCCATTACCTTTAAGTGTGGGAAGATTAAATAGTAAAAAAGCAACTAAGGACTCAACATCTCATAAATGTTTTAATTGATAGTAAAATAATAATAAAAAAAAAAATCAAACCACTGTGTCATTTTTGCCAGGGTTAGATTGTATAGATATGAATCATTACACGCCATTATAAAATTATAAAATAATATAATAACGTTACTAAAACATAAATTATTGTTTTAATGTACAAAACTTCAGCTAGCATAGGCATAAAATACAAAAATATGACTCCACATTTAGTCACCTGCTTTTCAATGTTGGTTCCACCAACAACTATAGCAGTTTTTAATAATTCAAGTGATCTGCTAAATGCTTTAACCTGCAAAATTTCAAAAATACATCAGAATAATTAACATGATTACAACAAAGGAACATATGAGTTCGGGCTGAAAAGACCCGCATCTATATGGGTTAGTATTTGGCCAACCCAACCCATAACCTCTGGATTGGCAGGTTGGGTGGGCCAACCCTCTTTTTTTCCCTCCATTTATCAAACATCAAACATTTTTTAAAAACAATATGTTGTAACTTTTTTCTACAAACCTAGAGTCCTGAACCATAAAAATAATTAAAATGCATTACTAAATCATAAAATGATTATAAACCATTAAAGAGTCAAATTCAAAGTTCTCAAAGTTCAAACATAAAACATTACAAAATACAATTTAAGCAAAGTTTTAAAGTGCAAATATTACAAAATACAAATTTAGCATTTGGCCAACCATAGTTTTAAAGTTCATATATTACAAAATATAGTCTTTTAAACTTTAGCCTTTACTCTTTAGAATTTGTTTATTCAAAGGAAAAAAAAAAGACAAAACGGGCAACCCGTGAACCCATCAGGTCAACCCACCATGGGTTGGGCCCATATGGTTTGCGCCAAAAAAATCTAGGTGAAAATAGTCCCATTTTTCCAATTCGGCCCACAGTTAAAAGTCGTATTATTGGCTCTACAACAAAGTTGGTGAATGGTGAGAAAAAATTACCAAGAAAGAAATGAATAAGTAAAGCTCCTACATTCAGGCATAACAAAAGAATTTAGATAATTCAAAACAGATAGAAATAGTCTTGTGTTCAAGGAACAAATAGTCTCAGTATAGACAAAAATCCCAATTCCAATATGGAAACAGCAAAATACATATAACTCATGAACTTCAAATGCAACACAATCACTACTTATCCAAAAACTTGACATAGAGTAAAATCGTTCCAATGGGAAAACCATGACATAAGAAACTTTATTAATAAATCACCATACTTCGATTCAATGAAATAATGATTCCATATTACAAAAAGGTTAAAGATATGTGTCTTAGGAGCCATGCATGCGTCAAGATGGAGTAAAAAGGTAACAAAGAATAGTTACAAATTCAAACAAATGACGTTTGAATAAAAGTATCACCTCTTTCTCTATTTGTTGAGCAAGCTCTCTAGTAGGAGCCAATACCAATGCTAAAGGACCGTCACCGCGTCGAATTGGTGGTTGAGCCAAGCAGTGCTACAAAATAAAACAGGTATGAAATTAAACCACAAGAAAAGGGCGGTCACTTAATTTGCTATTTGTTTGTTTGCCACCACATGACATCTAAGGAAAACAATACAGAATAAGATAAAGATTCCAAGGATAAAGAGCTCGGACCTCTATCATAGGAATGGTGAAAGCTGCAGTTTTTCCACTACCAGTTTCAGCACAACCCAATAGATCCCTTCCACTAAGAGCAATAGGCATGGCTTGAGCCTGGATAGAAGTGGGCCTTGTGTATTCATGATACGCAATATCCTTCATGATACTTTGGTGCACGCACTGTAAATGTGTAAATTAGTAAGTCCACAGTTTTTCCCTTATTTGCAATAATGACTACAAATTGAATACAAGAAATATGGATCTGGTTTATAAAATAGCTACCATGTCCGAAAATGATTCTATTGGTGCAGGTGCAGGTGCAGGAAGAGAGTCAGAAGCAACAGAAACATCAAGATTAAGCCGCAGTCGAACCTCTTCGATCTGCAAATGAGAAGCAAGTAGTCTGTAGAATTCAGCAACCCAATATAACTGCTTCTGAGATTAAAACTGAAGAAGTAACTATGGAACAATAAATAAAGCAATAAACAACATATGAAGTTGAAAAATGATACAAAGACAAAGTAGATAGTTGTGCTTTTACGTGAAATAACCGATAATACGTGATAGCTTTTAAAAAAGCGACCTAAGAGACAAAGGAAAAAACGGAGGGGAAAAAGGAGAAAAGCTCGTCATTACTGTAAACATGAACAACTGCTCCGAATAAAACATAAGAGATTAGAAGCCAGCTTCATTAATCCTGATAGCCATTGCAGTATGGCGTTAACTACTAGCACATTGCACCAAATCTTAAGCCTAATTCCACAGAACTATAGGTCCGTAGAATAAAGTCCCTGGTCAAATACTTGTGCTTAACACCAACAATTTAGCTTCTAATGCCACTTCAATTCTAGCATAATTTGCTGCAGTGACGTAATGGAGACACTATACACCACTGTTCCACCCTTCGAACAACAGGAGGAGGAGAATTTTTTTCTTCAAAGATCGTTATTCATTTGAAAAACACACTCAACAAAGTTTCAAAACCCATAAATGGCAAGTAAAGGAGGAAAATAACGTATGCCAAGAGACATAAATTGACCAGTACAAGAGAAATGAAACACAGGAAACCGGAAAAAACCTCCAAAACCCTAAACACAATTTCAAAGACACACATTTCTACCGAATGATCGAAACTCAATGCATCTAAGTTGAATGATGAATAAGAAGGAGCCATTGGGAAAACAGCAGGTAAAAAAAAAAAAAAAAACCTGCTCTGGGGTCATGCGAGAAACGCGTTCAGACGGTTGCCAGTGGGGGAACACGGGGTCTGGGACGGAGAGTGCGCGGGATAGAGGAGGAGCTGCGGAGCTGCGGCGAGAGGAATTGGAGAAGCTGGAGGAGGAAGGAGGAGGAAGAGAGGTGTGGAAGTGGGAATTGACAAGCTTGCTGTGATCGTTGTTGTCTAGGGCGAGAGATGAAATTCTGGCAGCAACAGTAGTGGAGCTGGAGCTCCTGAGGTGTGGAGGAACATACGACATCGCCTTCCTTCCTTGCTTCCTTCACAATTTGCAGGTTTTGATTTCTTATCAGAGAGAGCACAGCCCACAGATAGGGTAGTGTGTTAAAAGCCTAAACCAGATATTCCTGCCCTGCTAACAAGAGCGTGTTTCGGGTGATGGCGATACACAACCTAATGAGTGATATCTTACGCTCCATTTCCTTCCTTTCATTTTTTTTTTTTTTAGTTTTGCTTTGCAGATTATGGGTGATCCAACCGGCCGAACATATAATTCAAAAATGAGTTGAAATCGATAACTAAATTGGTCTCATTATTAAGCCCACTAACTTTGTCAGGCCTGGGTTGTATTGCTTGTATCTCGATAATAGGGTTGGGTGAATAGGAAGTCTTTGGTTTCTCTCTCTCAAGCCAAGCACGTATCAAAAGGGATTAGTCTCTCACAATATGACGAATTAAAATTTAAATCTCTACTAAAAGATATATATACATTTAGTGTGAGATGTTGCCTCAGATAGAATTGTCTCCAAAATGAGATACCTATATCCATAAAAAAAACATAATTTATGTACCAATGCTCCAAGAACAGGTAGGAATTGATATTTAGTGGAAGATGCTTTGATCATTAAGGGTGTGTTTGGTTTGAGTTTTTTTTTTTAAGTTAGGTTAGGTTATATGAGAGTTGAAGTTAATAAAACCTTATTTGGTTGGAAAGAGGGGAAATGAGAAATAGGAAAAAAAATTGTCCTTTAAAGCTTCAGTACTCTCATTTCTCAAACATTCAAATTTAAAGTTTTTTTTTTCTAAGTGAGAAAATTTATAACTTAACTTGACCAAATTGCCCAAGCTATTTTTTAATATTTTATAACCACTCCCTTGACCTAACATATTCTCTTCTTAAACCAAACAAACTCATAACTTCTCTTAAACCCGTTTGAATAAAGCTCTTGAAAATGGCTTTTGGTGCATAATAGTTTTTTCAAAATGACTTTTTAAGAATAGCTTTTGTGAAAAAGTTGGTTTTTAAAAATTGAGAGTGTTTGGATAAATGTTACCAGAATAGCTTTTTTTATGGCGAAATAACAAAAAAGGTTATTAGCTTTTATAATAATTACATGTAAGAGTTGTGATATGATATAAAGTATTTTTACAATAAAATTGCATAATAAAAACCAAAATGTGTATAAATTAGGTCAAAAAAATTAAAATTACATTGGTCCATACTAGAAGATGATAAAAATTAGGCCAACATATATTTATTAAAAAAATTGTAGTGTAATATATTATGTAGGGAAAAATATAAAAGTCATGTTAAAGAAAAACAACCAAACACACCTAGTTTTTGTAAAAGTTATTTTATCCCCAAACCAACTTTTGAATAAAAATCATCCCATTTTAACCCCAAACCAACTTTTGAATAAAAAAACCCAAACACACCCATTTTTGCAAAACTCATTTTAACCCCAAACCAACTTTTGAAGAAAAAACACCCATACACACCCACCTTTGTAAAAGCCATTTTAACTCCAAACCAACTTTTGAAGAAAAAAATCCAAACACACTCATTTTTTGCAAAAGTCATTTTAACCCAAAACTAACTTTTTTCCTTGAAAACCAACTTTTTTTCAAAAGCTACTTTTTATAACTTTTACAAACTAACTTTTTTCATTTTTTCGCTTTTCTTCTTCCTCTTTCAATTTTTTCATCTTGTAATATGGACTAATGTAAAAATAATTTATATCACATCACAATCCTTACATGTAATTTAAATAAACTAGATAATAAAATGAAAATTACAACATTAGTCCATATTATAAGATGATAAAATGGAAAGAGGAAAGAAAAAAGTGGAAAAATGAAGAAAGTTGGTTTGGAGTAGTGGAAATTTTAAAGAAAGAGAAAGGAGAAAAGTGGAAAATGAGCTTTTCGAAAAGTTGGTTTTAAAGGAAAAAAAATTGGTTTGGAGTCAAAAAAAACTTTTTTGAACAATAAGAGTGTTTAGATATTTTTTTTCCCAGAAGGGCTTCTTCTTGAGTATCCAAACAGGCTGCTAATATAACTTTAACAGACCTCATCTAATTTCACCCCGTTGAACCAAACATACCCTAAAGCAAAAGGTCATAAATTTGCGTCCATATAAGGGTATGTTTGGCTTAATGGAGGAGAGAGGAAGGGAGGGTTTGAGAATAATTTTGTTTTATTTTATCTGGATAGATAAAAAAAGGAGGGGAGGGGAGGGATTTTAATAATGTAAAAAAAATGTAACCAACAACATAAGAATATAATCAATAGAAAATAAAATAGACATTAGTCAGTGTAAAAATTTTTGAAGTGTAACATATAAATGAGCATTAATATTTGTCATGTAATAAAAAAAATTATCTACAACTTCCAAGTATATGTACTAATTTGTTTTCTTATTAAAATTATGTATAAAGTGGTAAAAAAATATAATACAATATTATACTAACAATGTATAACATAAATATAAAAGTAAGACAATCTAGACATATTAAAAAAGAGTAAAGATCATATGCATGTTCATTAATAGAAACCAAAATAAAACATTTTTCTTCCAAATTCCCTAAATTTTGGAGGGGAGGGAAAATCTTAAAAAGTATTTCACTCCCCTTCTAAAATATTTTGTTGTCTATACAAGTAGAGGAAGTAAAATCCTCCAATTTCATTCCCTTCCTCTCCTCTCATACCAAACAGACTCTAACATTGTGTTTGGATGGAGAGAAAAGTTGGGGAGGGGAAAATGGAGGGGGAGAAGTGGAAAGAAAATATATCATCTCCTTGTGTTTGGATAGAGGGACGAAAAGAGGGAGAAAAAAAGATATATTATATTTATAATGATAATAATACCCTTATTAGTTTTTAACCCATTTTTCAAATAACACCATGAAAAGTAAATTTCAATAAAAAGTTAATACCATTTAATTAAACACTAAAGCCAAACTAAATAAAATTGTTTTAATATCTTATTTCAAGCCAAATAACAATTTCTTTAAAAAAAATCAAAATCTTTATTTTATTTATAATTTATAATTATAATCTGATTTATATGAGAATTTTATTAATTATAAAAAATTACATAAACGCAAGATCATAAAAGAGAGATGAAATTTATAACCTTCTATAAAAAATATATATATAAGAGGTGTCATCATGCTACCTTAATATCAACATAATTTTTAGCCATAATAAAAGAAAAATATCTATTACCATAAAATTCTTAGCCATAAAAAAATGCCTATTGACATAAAATCCTTCAAGCCTACCATTAAAGAGAAAATTTATATTAAACTTTAAAGATTGTGCTATAGCTAAGCTAATCAAATCACATGTATCAATCTAGATAAGTCAAAATGTTCTTCAACTTCATCTTCATTTACTTTATAAAAGGTGCAACTAAAAATGACCACTTCTTTCAATATATTCTAATATCATTCATTAACTTGATTAATGCTCAAAGCATCATATGTTGAGGAGCCCC
>JBAGKO010000011.1:10437924-10447979 GCA_037177275.1 Acacia concinna | reverse complement strand
GTATAGAAAAAGCACCATCATTTGTTTCACGCCAAACTGGAACATCTATCAAACCAATGGGACCATTAGGATATAGCTTATAAGTATCTTGCAATACCGAGCCAAGCAAAATACTTTCAAACTTACGCCTATCCCATCCTCCATGCAATAAGCTAAGTAGCTTATTAAATTTTTAATGTTTGGATGACACAAGTTTGTTGAAGCTAAAAGCTCAAAAAGTAGCTTCAAAAGTTAAAGCTAAAAATGGAAGTTTTTGTGGCTTTTTCAACTTTGGGGAGGAGAGAGAGAAGAGAAAAAATGATTATTTGGTTGAATTTTCTATAGAGTCGGTATATCGATTGTCTTAGAAAATTTCAAACTGACTGTCATTAGTCTCCAAATAATTTATGGGTACTCCTCAATTTTTATTAATTATTATGCATTATTTTCATATTTATCCTTGGTGCCACAAATTACAACCATACTATTATATTTTTGAAATTCAGATTTTTTGACAAAATTTTCACCCAACTTTGAAAATTCATATCTAATTGTACAAATATTTAATTGAGGTGATTCCAAAGCTCAAATATCCCTTATAAAGTCTAGTTTTAGGAAAAAAATATTTTTTTGGTTCAATTGGGATAAAAAAATTCCAGTAATTTTATTTTTGAACACTATTCTAACAATTGAAAAATTTCATTGGGCAAACTTTAAATATTCATATATCTTAATATGTACATCCAAATCATGCAAACAACATATCAAATTAAAGCTTGAAATATTTAGTTTTACACTAGAAAGTTTCATGATTTTTGGACATCATTTACCTAAGATAAACTGACATACAATAAAACTGACATAATTATTATAAGGCACTTCAGTTCAAATAATTTATAAATATTAGTTAATTTTTTAAGTCGTTTAATTTCTCCTAAATATTATTTTTTTCAACTTTACTCCTTGTTAAATTGACGTGAATTAATTTTTCCAACTTTAACTATTTGGCGTGAGGGAATTGGAGGGGAAGGGGATAGAGAAAAATTTTCTACAAGTTGAATTTTAAAAAAAAAAATAGAGAAGTGATGTTATAAAATTTTAATAAAGAAAAGGTGAATAAAAGAGCAAGAAGAAATAATAATTAATGAAACTGTTGTGGAGTGGTGTTCGACCCTGAAAAGACCACTTAGTTGTGGTTTCAGTCACGACGCTTGGAGAGGAGAGGCATCCTAGCTCTAGGGTACCTAGATTAACGCCTGAGGGTAATTGACGGCTTGCCTTGCCTAGCATTGATATTAACTAGAAGGAATGGAGATTTCGTCATGCCCTTAGATCGTGGGTGAGCGCGACACTCTTCTAAAAGTTTATGTATAAAAAAAAATAAATAATAAATTAAATAACTTTCAACACCACTTCTCTATTCTTTTAAAAAATTGAAGTCATGAAAGTTTTCATTCCCTTCCCCTCCAGATCCCTCTTACCAAGCAACCCCTAATCCTCAATTAATAACAAAGTCAGAGTGAAAAAAATAATAATTAATGAAACTGTTGGTGACTCAAATTTAGGAGAAAAAATTGCTTCTAAAAAGTGTCTTGGAATGAAATTTAGGAGTAACAAGAATAATTGGCTTATAATAAAAATTAGAATATTAATGACATATAATATTTTATTTGGTATTTATTATAAGATGTCAACTGATAAGTATTCTTGATTATTTTTATAAGGTACTTGTTAGTTGTTTTTTATACATTAAAACTGAAAAAAAAAAAAATAGAAGCAAACTGAAATAAAAGCAATTAGGTAGCCCCCTTACACTAAACAGCTGCCATGAAGCCTCCTTCGATAAAATCCTCATACCCATATGCGCAAATAATGCTTCTTTGGCAAGGCAGTGAACATAAACATTCTCGTCCTGATGTATATTAATAACTTGTGTTTCCCACACTGCCATCGAAGAAGACCTTGCATGGTTCTTGATTAGTCATTTGTCAGCATGAAGCTCTACTTCATTAGAACTTACTAACTTAATGACTGTCAGTGAGTCGCAACGCAGCAGCACCCTTCTATGGCCTGAATCCCACGCACATTGTAATCCCCAGTAGCATCCCCATAGCTATGCAGTAAGCATATTAGTTGTTTTTAATCTGCAGATAAATGATTCAGCTACATTCCCATCCGGGAGAAATAGAGCACCTTCGCATCCTGCAGCGCTTGGATCATACATAACAGCTTCATCAACATACACTATCAGAGATTCATTATTCCTTCCATTTGATGAGCTCAAAGACCTGGTTGTCCTCGACCTTGTATGAAATAAGGAACTTGTTAGTTTTTAATAAATAGTAAATATTTTTTTTTATGGATGTCTATATGTAGTAAAGGTAGTGGGAGATAGTGATAATTAATATGATGTTAGATTTTATAAACAGTATAATTAATAAGAGTAATATTGTAAATCACCTGAATTTTTAGACGAATTTAATATTTTTAATCATTTTAATTAGTTTATAAAAATTATTAGTTAGGACTTTATAGTAATGTTCAGGACAGGAGTACAACGTTAGTACGGCTACGTTGCACGTGAGGGAGTAAAAGCTAACAAGGAAACAAGATATGCTGTTGGGCGGCCAATTTGGGTCCCTTGGTGCCTTTCATAAACCCATTCATAATTATTCTTTCTTCTTATTTTATGTTTAGATTGAGAAAAAATTAAAAAGAAAAGAAATTAGATGGAAAGAAAATTAAGAAGAAAAGGAAATTAAAGAGATTTTTTTAAAAAAAATAGTAAATCATTTTACTATTTATAAAAAATTTTAAATCTATAATTTATTTTTTTCTTCTTTTTTTTTTCTCACCATCCAAACATAAGATCTACTCCCTTCGTTTCAAACTATAAGAGACAATTGTCATCCCTTCTCTATCTCAAGATATAAGAGACATTTGAAGAATGTCCTGTGTTTTAATTATTTGTTTTCACTTTTACCCTTATTTAATATCAATGTATTAATGTTTATGTTAACTATAAAAATTATCTTTCCCTAGAAGAGAAAAAAGAGGATAGGAGAGAGAGAATGATAGACTTTAATAAGAGCATTCTCTTTGTATTTTATATCTTTTTATTAATAAAGATATTTTAATAAAAATGAATAAAAATTCTGACATACTTATTGTTCTTACCCGCTACTTCAAATTAAAAGATTTAATTAAACATCTTTTATATATTGAGATAGAGGGAGCAGCAAATTAGCGGAGAGAGGATTAGAGAGACATAGTTAAGAATGGAATTCCAACACATTATTTCACCATGAATACACATAATATAGCTTGTATCAATTCAAGACCTTGTTGTAAATTACAGCTCAAACTATGCTGCATCCTTTTGTCACAATTAACTTTCTGCTTGAACTCATTAAAAGTATAAGCACTTCAGAATTATTCACAATTTCACATGTTTCAAATTTAATTATTTTTAATGGTTAATTATTTAGAGGGACGTTAATTAGGAGGAGCAGAGGCCAAGGCACGTACCATTGGAATGATATTGCGTGAACTTTGAGATGAGGCACCAAAATAATAGGTAACGCCACTTTAATAATGCCACCCTGGCGCATCAATTTGTTCCTATTTTGTATTTTCTCTCCAGCATCAGCATCACCATTAATATAATTATCGCCAAGGAGACTCAAAAACAACAAACAAATAGAGACAAGTAACCCTGAGAATGATGCACAGTTTCATCACAGACGCACACATCCACTTTATTCCCTATATATATATATATAGTATGTACATGATGGGGTCACTTATTTGCTATTATCACCTACTTACTACCCAAATCCATTTAATTTGTTGAGTGACTCAGAGGCTTCGTGTCCTGGCTGGGGAATTTGTTCAGTGACTCAGAGGCTTCGTTTCCTTTCTGACTGGGGCTATAAGAGGTATATTTATGTGAATCTGGTTAGCTATCAATTAAAATACAATATCTTAATGGATATTAATTTTAACTGATTGTATGTGATTTTTATATTTTTTAAAATAAATAAATTTATTAATTAAGATTTCATAAATAATAATAAAGTTAATCCTATGAAATATTTTAATTTTATTAATATATTATTAATATTTAAAAAATACTAAATTATTATATTTTAATTGATCCCACTATAAATAATGTGATAAATTTGGACAAAGATTCCTGAAAGCTATAATCTCTGTATTGGTTCCCAAGCTTTCCGTGTCAGACCGCACCGTTTTGAATGAAGGCTAAGGGACTTAAAGTTTGTGTGTTTTAATTTATTTTAATTAAATAAAATTTTATACACAAAATTTAAAAAAAACTTTTCTTACATACTTATTTATTTCGTATTCTATAAATAAAACTTTATTATCCTTGAATAACTTATTTTAAACAAGTATTTATGTATCAGTATAACTTAACTGAAATTCATGGATGATGAGCGAAATGTCAGGATTACGTAGTCTGGTTGACGTGTCGAAAGAGCAGTGGTTGCCAAAGTCATAACTCATGGTAGGCCCCACAACAAGGCGCATTAATTAATTTTTATATCTTAAATTATTTTAGCATTTTTAATTCTTTTCATCCGCCTCACCAACCCCCTCTTACCTACTACGATGGACTCTCGCTCTCTCACGCGGGCAACCTCCCATTCCAAATTACTCTGACTCGCCTAACCAGAAAAATCACCGTTAAGTGGCGCCGTTAACTGCTCCCCCACTCCCACTTCCACATGCCAGGAGCTTCACCTAACGTGTGCCACTTCACCACCACACCCACACCTATTTCCTTCCCCTATAAAACACCTGATCCCCTCCTCCCTCCAACCAACCTCCATTTCTGAAAAATTATACTCCAGCACTGAATCATCTTCTATTCAATATTTCCTCACCTACCTACTATGGATCTCCTCCTCCTGGAGAAAACACTGCTCGGCCTTTTTGTAGCCGTTGTCGTCGCCATTGTCGTCTCCAAGCTCCGAGGGAGGCGCTTCAAGCTTCCACCTGGTCCTCTTCCCGTCCCCATTTTCGGAAATTGGCTTCAGGTCGGTGATGATCTAAACCACCGGAATTTGACCGATTTGGCGAAGAAGTATGGCGATGTCTTCTTGCTCCGGATGGGGCAGAGGAACCTCGTGGTAGTTTCTTCGCCGGAGTTGGCGAAGGAGGTGCTGCACACGCAGGGGGTGGAGTTCGGATCTAGGACTCGGAATGTGGTGTTCGACATCTTCACCGGTAAAGGTCAGGATATGGTGTTTACGGTGTACGGGGAGCACTGGAGGAAAATGCGGCGGATCATGACGGTGCCGTTTTTCACAAACAAGGTGGTTCAGCAATACAGGGAGGGGTGGGAGAAAGAGGTGGCGAGCGTGGTGGAGGACGTGAAGAAGAATCCCGAATCGGCGACCAATGGGATCGTGCTGAGGAGGCGGTTACAGCTGATGATGTACAACAACATGTACAGAATAATGTTTGATAGAAGGTTCGATAGCGAGGATGATCCACTTTTCCTGAAGCTCAAGGCTCTGAACGGGGAAAGGAGTCGTCTGGCTCAGAGCTTTGAGTATAATTACGGCGATTTTATTCCCATTCTCAGGCCTTTCTTGAGAGGATACCTGAAAATCTGCAAGGAAGTCAAGGAGAAAAGGTTGAAGCTCTTCAAAGACTTCTTCGTTGATGAGAGGAAGTAAGTCTCTCCTTCCTGCCATGCCATCATTCAATTCTTTACGTCTTCCTCTGTTCACGCACGCAAACAGTTTCCCCTCTCGTTTAATTGGAAATATCGAAGTATTTTTTGGGTCGAGATTTGTACCGTGCCCTGAAAATATATAGGAAACCGTGCCAAAAGTAGTCAGGGAAAGTTCTTTAAGGAAAGTTTATGGAATGGTATGAGTTGATAGATGATTAATTTGCAGTGCTAGGCTATAAAGTTTTTTCTAGAAATAGGTACTGTATACTAAATAATGAATGAATGATTTGTAACAGGAAACTGGGAAGCACTAGGAGTTCGAGCAACGGGGAATTAAAATGTGCCATTGACCACATCTTGGACGCCCAGAAAAAGGGAGAAATCAACGAAGACAACGTCCTCTACATTGTCGAGAACATTAACGTCGCCGGTAAGATTTTCTTTCTTATTTCCTTTTCGTCTGTATTCTTTATCTTCAACGTAACTCGGCGTTTATAGTTTATAGTAAAAATAAGGATTACCATCAATTTTTTTAAAAAGTGTAAAAACAAACAAATTTTTAGAGTAAAAGTAATCATGAATTTTAAAAAATGGTGTAAAACCGTTAAGTTACTGTAGTACACTGTTAATTTATTATAAAAAATCCTTATAAAAAAATAACGGCGCTACAGTAACTTAACGGTTTTATACAATTTTTAAAATTTTATGGTTATTTTTGCTCTAAAAAATAGTTTAGGGTTATTTTTGCATTTTTGAGAAAAGTTAATGGCTATTTAAGCACTTTAACCCTAAAAATAATATATTTGTTATACTGTGCATTTCTGAGAATACTTGATATTGCCTTGAAAAAAAGAAGAAGAAGAGAGAATTATATTGAAGTCCAAAATAAAAAAATTAATATTAATAAGGTCCCTAACAAGTGAGGAGCTATTAATGACAAGTTGAGGAATTATATTGATAAGGCTAATTGAAACTTATCAAAAAATTAATTTTTTTATTTAAAACTTCAACATAATTCTCCAGAAAATAAGAGAGAATACTTGATACCATCGGTGAATAAATAAGCAGTCACAATATTCCCACTTTCTTACTTTATCGATTGGGAAACAAAGGCCCACGTTAATTTTGTGCATTATTTAACGAGGTTGAATAGTGGAGAAATTTTTTTAAAATGCCCCTAAATTTGTGTGACCACATCACTAAATTTAAATTACACTGCCAGATTATACTCCCTCCAGTCCTTTTTGTTTTTATAAGAGCATGACAACTGAATTAAGCAGTTTAAAAAACATGATATTATTACTTATAATCTAATTTGTTAATTGCAGAGATTGCATGTGAAACTATCTAGTATTTCTTTTCTCGTGATGATTTTTTTTTTTCATTATTGGGGATAATTTGGATGGTAAATTCCGCGTGAATACTTTCAATGTTAATCTTCTATTTTAAGAAATAAAATATATGAGATGATAGATCATCTTTAATCAAGGGAAAATTCCAAAAAAAGACAAGTGAAATAGGAAAAAGACAATTCAGTACAGCGAAATTTGAAAATCCCAAATCAGTCTGTTTTGTACTTTTTTTGGTTAATTACGAAAAGGTCACTGAATTTTTCGTATTTCACAACACGGGTATCTAAAGTAATAACACCAGGTACTACGTATTTACAATGTGAGTTGTAAATACGTAGTACTTGGTGTTGTGAATTACGAAACTGATGTTGTGAAAAATTCAGTGGCATTTTCGTAATTACCCAAAAAAGTACAAAATTGACTGATTTGGGATTTTTCCAATTTCGCTGTACTGAATTGTCTTTTATCTATTTTCAATGTCTTTTTTTTTTGGAATTCTCCCTCTAAAAAACCATAGGGTCCTAATTAAAAATAAGTGAAACTAATAAGGACATGGTGAAGAGAAAGAATACTTTAGGGACTTGATTAAAATTAGGATAGAGCTATAAAGATTTTTATATTTATTTTCCATAATAATAATATAAATAAGAAATAATTTTATGAGTAATAATATTTTTAAATTTTAAATTTTAATAATTACAGTAACAATTAAATATTATTTATAAAATATAAGAAAAATTATATATTTTTCCAACTCTCTTTAGTTGACAAACCAAACTATAATTGCTGAGATATGGTGGAGACTTTTCTTGAAATATAGAGAAATTAAGGTATTGATTCTAAAATTTATTATAAATTTCATTTCACAAAATCCTATTTATTTTATGTTTTAATGTGGCGTTGCCACATTTACATTTACATTAATCAAATGTAAATACTGGATAACTTTATAACCTCCCAGTGTTGATATTAATTTTTCTTGTACTTTTTTATTATTTCACGATTATTTATTACTCCCTCCCGTCATTATAAGATGTATTTAGACAGTTGACTTTAGTTTTAAATATATTTTTTACTTTTTATATTTGTCAACTTTTTGTCTAATTTTTCCTATTGATGCTTCCTCGATGGTAATAATAAAAAGAGAGAGAGAATGATATAACTAATCATGAAAAAACATGACTAATATCTTTTAATTAAACATTTCATATTAATTAATTTTTAATAAATTTATTAATATAATTAAATATATATATATATCTTATGTTAAAGATTAAGGGTGTGTTTCGGATGCCGATTGGGCCTCCCAATTGTGTGATTATCCCCATTTTACAATCATACAAGCATAAAAATAATTTATATTTGGTTCAACGATTCATTCTATCGTGAATAGTGCCAAATTCAGTCCGATTACATTACAAAAAAAAGGTATTTTGTAGCGATTTATTTGTAGTGGTTATTTAAAACCGCTACAAAGTTCAAAATTTATAGCGGTTTTAACAAAAACCGCTATAATTGCATAGTGAATATTTATAGCGGTTATCACTACTACAAAAAGAAGTTATAACGTCTATAGGAGACGTCCGTTTTTATAAAAACAGAAGTTAAAACTTAGGCGTGGCACAAACGTAATTAGGGGGTAAAAAAAAATATATTGTGCGTCTGCGTTGAGTGAAAACAGACGACATTGTGCGTCTGTTTTGTAAGAAAACAGACGCACATGTTGTGCGTCTGTTTGGGAACAAAACAGACGCACAAAGTGCGTCTGTTTTGGCAGGAAACAGACGCACAAAAGTGCGTCTGTTTTCTGCCAAAACAGACGCCCAACGTGCGTCTGTTTTGCCACAAAAAAGACGCATGTGTGCGTCTGTTTTTCCACTAAACAGACGCACACAATGCAATTCGCCGACACCCTACCCTCCGTCTAGCCTTTGCAAGTAGGTTCTGCAATTTTATGACAATTTAGCGTCTGTTTTTTTGAAAAAATGGACGCAATGTTTTTACTCCCGCTACTATTTCCCTCTTATTGCTCTTTTCAATTATTTTCATCATACTCCTTGTTCGTCTTCATCACTTTATCTCTGAAAGCCGAACTATTTCTCTCTTTTCACAGTGGCGACTTCCCTCATTCACCACTAATATTTCAGAGCATCCCTCCCTCAACTTTCTGTGCTCGCGTCTAGCTTGGTCTTATTCTTCACACCGGCCATCGATTGAAGTTCGCTTGCCACCAGTGTCTCTTCTGTGAAATACTTCTCAACAGTGTTCTTCAACGGGTACGGAAAATTGTCTTATTTTCTATATCGTTTAATTTTTTTTATAAGTATTTTATCGTTTAATTTTACACCATGGGTTGAATGTAAATTTTATTTTTTTATTATTAAATGTTAATTTTGATATAAATATTTTCTATAAAGAAATGTGCTGGAATTAAGTTATCTTAATTAGTTATGTTAAATTAATTTTGCTAGAAATTGATTCTGTTTAGAAATTGAGAATTATGGGATAATTTTTTTGTTTAAGTATAGGTTATTGATGCATGATAACATAATGAAATGAAATAACGTATGAGGAAGTAATGTATTTTGTTTAAATAGTTAACTGCAGTAATTAAATTTAAGTTAATAAATAATAGGTTTTGATTTTTGTATTGATAAAATTGTTAGATTCTTGTTTTACTTGGATTTATTATGATTATTGAATTGTTAAGATTTTGGGATTTATTATTTTAAGGGGAGATGCTGCCGAAATTTTTTTAAAATTGTAAAACGTAAGATATTTATTGAATAAAATTGTATGCCGTAATTAGGATAGTTGTTGTAAATATGAGTGATAAAGGTTATTCTAAATTTAAGTGTTGTTGGAAATGACATAGGTGACATTAAAATGAATCATAGTTGGATGAACGCATTAAGAACTAGTGAAGAATATGAGAATGGGGTTGAAGAATTTATTGAATTTGCTAAAAAGAATGCGCCTAGCAAAAATGGGATGTATTTCTGTCCTTGTGTAAATTGTTT
>JBAGKO010000011.1:10417230-10430734 GCA_037177275.1 Acacia concinna | reverse complement strand
GGGGGAGTGAGTTTTTATAATGGAGGAAGAGTTGGGCTCTAGCCATGTGTTACGCTAAAATCGCATAGGATGCTTGTTATTATATAAAAAAAAGCTTTGAGTGGGACTCCGATTGAATATCTATATAACAAGTTGGGCATGATTAACATTTATACTCTAACTTGAGGGGGAGTATTAGAAAATATATATTAGGAAATATTCTGTACATAATTAGGATTGATTAGGTTTGATTCTCTATTATTCTGTTATTATGATGATGCGTTTGCACATTAATTTTATGCGTCAATCTCCCTGTATAAATACGGTTTCTCATATGTGAAGAGATGTGACATTTTGAATACTCTTGTACATTGTTAATTTATATATTTGTGTTGTGAATTAAGCACGATACTCTTGTTGTTAAATATCTAGTGGCATTTTCGTAATTACACAAAAAAGTACAAAAAGACTGATTTAGCATTTTCAAATCTTATTGCTCTGAATTGAGATTTTTATATTTTCAATATGTTTTTTTTGGGATTTTCCCAAACTTAAACTATTTAATAAATAATCTAAATACTATATAATAGATAATAATAATAATATATAGAGGTAGAAAATCTTACGTGTTACAAGGAGGGGGCTTGAATCCCTAATTTTACATAGTAAGAGATAAATAAACTTGTCCTTTATAACATTTTCTCAGTGAAAAGGCTGGCATTTTTTTGCCAAAATTTTCTTCGTGTTTTATTTTTTCAGTTATATACACATGCAGGTAAACTTTCAATTACATTTTTATTAAAAAGACAAATCATTGCTGTGTTATGAAGCCACAACAGCCTGACAAATTGAAGTTGATCAAAAGTAAAGAACAATACGACTCTCTCTAGTATTTAGTATGGCATATTGATAGTCAAAATGGGCTTTAATACTTTCGTCTTTAAGGTGAGATGTTTGCATGATGGGTAATTATTGATGTCCTGTTTTTTAATCCTAATCTACTAGCGGTAAATATTTGAGGAGAGTTTTATTTTAGCTCGCATAAATAAAATTATGATGAGTAGCTCCAAACAAATTTGATATCTATTTCATTCCTTCACAAAATACTCTACATTTTTTTGTTGAATTATATTAAATAATTTTTTATTACTTATTAAGCATTTAACACGACTGCGTTTTCAAGAATTGAGCTCAATTGAATTAATTAAATATTTTTTTAGGAAAATACTTGTCTCAAAATTTTAATCTCTATTATGTCAAGTTCTCAAATTACATCTTACCATACTTTCCTATTTTTGAATTATTATAACTTAAATATAAAACCATATAAAAAAATGATACATGCTAATATGTTTTAGATAATTTAATGTAATAGATGTAAAGAACTTGTTGTAAGTATAATTGTTTTCTTTATTGCTTTCTCGGTCTTAAACATAAGATCTAACTAATTAACTTTCTTTTTAGATATATAAATAAAAAAGTTAAATAAGTTTGTTAATCATATAATATATTATATGTCATTAAATTATATATCAATTTATAAGTTAAACATATCAATTTAAAAAAAGATAAATATAATACTTTTAAAGTTATTTAATAATTAGTTTACTTAATCTCTACACTTAACTATATTTATGAGGTAGTACTTACCAAGCAATTAACACGATTGTGTTTTCAATAACTGAGATCAATTTGGCTATTGAAGCAAGCGCTCAGTGATGTGTTGTGCTAAAACCTAAATCTGTGTTGGAGCCAAATTCCAAAAAGGACATCGACTCCTTCAATATTTTAATCCATATAATTAAAACTAAAGGCTACCGTAAATAAACTTATTCAAAGAATGGAAGGCCCCATATAATGGCATATTCATATGTCCGTAATATAATATAAATGCACATGATTTAACAACTAATTATAACCATATTAGTCAACGTAATACGGGTATTATTTTATGCTTATCCGTTTCTCCACTCAAAAAGGCTCCATTTGCTTCCATTGTGTCACGAAGAGTGCAATCATAAGCAAATATTGAAAACGATCGATGGGAAAACGCAATTATATATTTCTTAATTATCTGTTTATGATCTGTTCAAATTAATCAATTAATCAGCGCTGGCTAGTAGTAGGTAATTAATCAACGAGGCTTTCCTCCAGAAGTTTAGTTTCCTTTCTTTAGTTTTTTTTTTTGGCCCTTAATCCTTTATTTAGTTATTTAAACATTAGTCGTTTGCATGCATGAAATGATGAACATATATTATAGATATAGAAATCAATTCATAATATATGATCCACGAAACATTTAATATTGTTTATTACTAGGGGTTGCATATCCCTACCATGCCTATACACACGTAAACGTCGTCATAATTCGAACAAAAAAAGTAAACGTCATTATAATAAAACACAATCAAGCAATATTGTAAAATTATTATTATTCACAATAAAATAAATTATAGGAAAATATTTTAAGAGAGAATGAAAGAAAAACTTTTCAATTGCAAAATTTCAAATCAGGCTTGTTACCCAGAATTGATAAAAAAATTACTAGACTTGATAAACAATCCATAACTTATTTTATCAGAAATATTTGATTTGAGATTTTGTAATTTTAAAGTTCTTTGCTTCAATATGAAAATTTCTTAAACGCAAGATCTTATTTCCTAAATTGTGTGAAAACATTAAATACTGATTATTGAATTAACATTATACGAAAATGCGGGTTCAAGAGTATTTGGTAAAAATTGAACGACAAATTCTTTCTGTCCAGCCTAAGGAAAAAAGGAAGATGATATTTTCTTAAATAAATTTTTTGGTAAAAAATCCTAATAATTTTTTTATTTCCATATGTGTAATTATTTCTGATTTTGTGTCGATTGTGTTGGATTATATATCCCTCAATTCAACCGCATGTGATTTAAAAATGCAACCATGATTTATAGAAGGGGTTTAGATCATCCATCTCTATCTTGATTGGCTTTCAAATATAAAAATAAAAAATAAAATTAATCCATGCAATCAAATAGGGATAATAAATTATTTATTTTGCCCTCATTTTAATTTTAATCACTCAAGAGACAATGATCCAATTTTTTATTAAACTATATGACTAATATTTTTTATAAAAAGAAACTCAAGGGACTTCAAACTATAATTTAGAACTTGAGAGACTAATATAAAAATAAAGTAAACTTAAAGACTAAAATTGTATTTATCTAATTAAATATGAGAAAAATTGAGGAAATATTAAGATTATAATAGCTGTATTCCAAGAAGGAATAAAGATATTAATAAATCTTAACTTAAGCGGAGAAAAAGGAACATGGCCAAGGCAATATAGTATCACTCCCTTATGTTTTAATTATAAAATTTAATTATTTTTTAGATAATTTTAAAAAATTTAATTATATTATTTTAAAATATTAAAATTTATTATTATTATTTTCAAACCATGTTATTTGACTGATGGATTAATATATAATATAATAAAATATAACATATCATAAGTAATGGAATTAACTTCTTTAATATTTTTTTTTAAAAAAGTGAATTAAATTACTTATTTTTGTGTGTTGTGGGTGGCGATGGGAGGCAGACAGGGGCATTTAACGTTACACAAAATCAGAAACTGAGTGAATGAATTTCCCTGTAAAATTCATAATTACTTTCTGTTGCGCCCACAATAATCATAATTCCATCTCAGTCCTGTCCTGAGCTCTCCACAGCTGCAAAAACCCGCGGGTGAGATTATCGCAAAGTAAAACAGAGTATTAAGAAGGGACGACTTGTTATGGCTAAGCGGTGGTGTCTTCAAGTGTCGTGCATGCATATTATGCATCTGTTGCTTTGCATGCACTATATCCCTCCCTTCCCTACCCCTCTCTCTCCCTCACACACAGTCCATACACGCTTACGCTTTCTCTCTCTTCTTCTCCCACACCCTCTCAAATGAAAACCCGGATGGCCGTTACGTTCGTGGCTTCTCTGTACATGGCTGCGTTTCTTTTTTGACTTTGATTGACTTTGTTCTTTGCCAGTGCTGGTAGCAAAATTTCGTATTAAAGGGGTTTTGTTCCAGAGATTTGCGTGGATAAGTAGGGTAGAAAGTTGGGACCTTTTTTATGCTCTGTTCATGTGAATGAGTAGCTCCTAGGTTTATTTTGCATATTCCCTTGTCGGGATAAGGATAGCTTTGTTTTATTGCTTTTATCCCTCTCTGTTATTCACTCTGCGAATCGTAAAAACCGTGCATGAATCTGTGTGACGATGGGTTTAACTTGTAGTATTCCCCTTTTCTCTCAAAGGGCTTTTAGGGATTTGATTCTGATTTGCGTGATTTGCAGGGATATTCTGTGGTTCAGGGAGTGATTGGTTTTTAAATTTATGGGGTCCGAGGTCTGTGTTGGTGTTTCTGGTGGGTACGCCACTTCTCATGAATGGAAAAAGGGGTGGCCTCTTCCATATGGTGGATTTGCTCAATATTGTAACAACTGCGGGTAAATTCTCTTCTGTTTTGGTTCTAATTTATTTGTTATTTTTGGGGCTATTTCTTTGTTGTGAGGGTATTTTGGGATTATGAGTCGTCACGGCACTGTTTTAGATATCTGGGATTTGACTTTGCCCTTTAACTGATCTCAAATAGGATTAGAAAAAAAGTTAATGTTTATTTATCTTCTGCAATTGACTTATGCTGGGAAAATATAATGTCTTTGATCGCATTGTAGTCCATGGATGTATCACTATTATATAATAATAGTAACCGTACTAATGAAAATGAAGAATCCAATCTTTTTTTTTTTTTGGTATTTTAAGCGTATTAGTAGAAGTTATAAATTAATAATAACTTGGAACTTTGAAAGGTCTTGAATTTGAGAAGTCTGATAAACTTCTGTAGCTCTTTGCCAGTCTGGAAAATTTGTTTTCCAAAAATGTTTTCAATTTTCTTGTTTATCTTAGCAGTCAGCTTGGAAATGGAGCATGTGAATCAAACTATCTAATCTAAGCAAAATCCCTGAACATTGAACTAGGAAGTGTGTCCTGTCATACAGAGATCATAATATAACTGCTCTAAATTGTTGTCTTTAAATGACGTTTTTGTTATTTCACGTTATATATTTTATTGACAAATTTTGTTTCTATGGTGCTAGAATTTCAGCCGAATGCAAGCTTGACACTCTTGATTCCATGTAAGTGTAAATCATTTCTATTATGAGTGATAGTTGTCATGACTGTTTCACAACCATCATATTGCTTGGCTGAACACATAGCAGTTTTTCTTAATACCTCTTGTTTTGGTATCCTCACTTTGATTACTGTTGCTGGTATCACTTGTTAATTAAACCTGGCTGCCATAAAAATCTATTGTTTCTTTGCCAGGGTCTGGTCATAGATTGTAAAACCAAGGTTTTCAAATAGTAGTCATCAACAAGAAGGATCCACTGCGTATTTTAATTCAAGTTCTCAAATCATCAATACCACATATACTACCACTCTTCGTTGTTTTATATGTTGTGTGAATCTTGGCATAGTTTGGGTTGTAATAATTCTCTACTTGATTTTGGTTTTTCTCATGTTGATCATTTTTGATGTACCACTCCTTGTACTTTAGATCTGCCCATGAGGCATCCATTTTCTGTGGTAAATTCCACCGTGAGGAAACTGGTTGGAGGGATTGCGGTTTTTGCAACAAGGTAAGCTGATGATTTTTTCTTTTTAAATTTACTTTTAACGATTATTTATTTCTTTAAAGTTCTATTTAAGCCTTCCCTTACTCTTTTAGATATTAAATCATTTTGACTTGGTTTGGCAGCCTATCCACAGTGGATGCATTGTATCTAGGTGTTTGTTCGACTACCTTGACTTTGGAGGTATAGGTTGCATCAGCTGTATAAGGGCTTCTCGATCACATTTGGTATGTTCTATATGGACAATGTTCATGCATAAAGATTTCTCGGTGTAAAGTTTGTGCTTTCGTAGGTATTAAATGGTCTTTTATGTCAAACTTCAATTTGTTTGTTATTGTTGCTAAACCATGCTTTTAGTTTCTCTAATAAGACCAGAGAGTCTCCAGGACAAGGGGGTGCTGGTCAACCCCCAACTTTTTATATTCATATTGATCAACTTCAATGTTTGAAATGGATATCTGAATCACGGTCACAATTATTCGACAAATAAATTATCACTTGTAAATCAGCATTAAAGTACTTATAATTATAATGTTGAATTATATCCATTATATTGTATTCAAAGGGGTTTAGGCAATTTCAGTATGATGTTTTTCTTTATGAATTTACACACATGTCTACCACCAAACTTAAACCTGCTGTGGTATAGTTTGGTAGTGATTGTATTTGTATGTGCTAATGGTTATTTGAGGGGCCTCACGCTTCTGCCATGCTGTAATTTTCGAATAATCTTAAGCCTTTCCCCCTTTCACCACCACCATCAGTGGCTTCCCCTTTGGTTCTTTGAATGATTCTGTGCCAGATACACTGTTCTGCTGTTATTTCACCATCCACTTTGTGGTGTAAGATGTTGTAGGACTGCATGCAAGTGTACTATGTTGTTTGACTATCTAACATAGCAAGTTGTTATTCATTCATCCTTTCATTTATATTTATGCAGAAACCTAAAGAGCCTAATGGGGCGGTTACATCTATCATGACAAATGCAAGTGATTGTCACCCGCATCATACTGATGGGAAACTGTTGGTGGATAGTGTTGATGAAGGAAACCTTCTGCATTTATGCAGAATTGTTGAAGCTAGCGAGACAAATGGTTGGCATCAGCCTCAAAGAGATAAAATGATTTCATCTAGTGGGTTAAAGTGCCAGGATATTAAGTGTCTAACAAGGGATATGGATTCGGGATTTTCGAATATGATTACAACATCTACTCAGTCATTAAAATTTCCTTTATTAGAAAACAATAGACCAACATGGGAGATAAAAAATATGCGTGAACCACTTGCACAACCATCTTTGAGCATGTCACTGGGAATTCCATCAGGAAACTCTGCCCTGGTTTCTGCTGGTGAGATCCTTGAAGAAAGGCTTGAGGGCAAACCATCTTCTCTGTTTAATCAAGGGCAAAGATCTCATCCTGTATTCACCAAACCATCAAAGACTGGTCTTACCATGAACATAGAAAGAAATAAAGGAATGAATTCTATTTCTCAGGCACGTGTTGGCAGGCCACCTGTTGAAGGAAGGGGCAAGGGCCAGCTACTTCCTCGGTACTGGCCTAGGACTACTGATGAAGAGCTGCAACAATTGTGTGGAAAGTATCCTTTTGATTTTTTTTCCCGTGGGTGTTTTTCAGTTCTGCAGAGATCTGGTAATTTCAGATCATTTGATCATCAGTTTCCCTTAATGTTGTCAAAGTTTGAAATGCACTGTAGTGCCATTATTTGAGAAGGTTCTGAGTGCCAGTGACGCCGGCCGAATTGGGCGCCTTGTCCTTCCAAAAGCTTGTGCTGAAGTAATTCTAGGACGTTACTTTATTTGATGCCTTATTGTCCTTATCTGCTTTATCTCTCTGTTTATCTATTTGAATTCATATCTTCTCCAAGAAACTACTTTTGACCATGTAATTTCAGCGCACCTAACAAGCTGGCATATGAATTGCAGTCTTTTTTCCCTCCTATTTGTCAACCAGAAGGTCTTCCTTTGGATATTCAAGATGTGAAGGGGAATGAATGGACATTTCAGTTCAGATATTGGCCTAATAATAACAGCAGGATGTATGTATTGGAGGGTGTGACCCCTTGCATACAGTCAATGCAATTGATTGCGGGTGATACTGGTATATATCAATCTAGAGAAGAAATTGGTGCCACTTATTGCATTACCATTTTTCAATTTTTTCTGATGCTAAATATCTATATGCCAATTCAATTCACAGCAACAATAAAATTAATGCATTTTAAACAACAGTTCGATGCAAGTACTGGAGGGCGTGACCCCTTGCATAAGCTTGATGCAATTGATAATGGGTGATACTAGTATATGTCGATCTAGAGAAGAAATTAGGGTCACCTATCGTATAACCAATTTTCAATTTTGTTTGTTGCTGATAATATTTTTATACTGATTTATTGCGACATTATTAAACATTATTGCATTTTTATGTTCTAAGTCCTCTTATAGCGTCTTTTGGCTGTAGCCAGCCCTACTATGACCCATTAAGTGTATCTTGATGTATTGGCTAATTATAGAATCGTGCTGCCTTTATTCGTTTGTAATTCTTGCAGTCATTTTCCCCTTTTATTTTCTTAAAACATCATATAGAACATTACCATCTGATATTTTAATCTATAAGGACAAATGGAAGAATATGCCCTTATGTAATTGATCACACATCTAGTATATGATCATTATCAAGGTAGTGCCAACTGTTAACAAAGATGGATAGCCAATTTTGTCTTGTGAATCTGAAGTAACGTGTTAATTTATTTGATCCTTTACTTTCTCTTTTTCTTCCCCCCCGAATTGCAGTGACTTTTAGTAGGCTAAATCCTGGGGGCAAACTTATTATAGGTTTCAGAAAGACAGCGATTTGTCTGGAACCACAGGTTGTGGAATAGAGTTCCCACTTTATTATGTACTGTTACTTCTTAATAATAATGGGATTTTTGAATGTGAGAAACTATTTTAAACAGGATGCATCTACATCTGGTCATTTTAATGGGATTACAACAAGGGAAACAGCCACTTCTGGTGCAAATAAGAACCTGCCCTCAGGAAGTGGTTATTCTGATCCTCTTCAGTCGATGGAAGGGAACAGGGAATCTCACTTAAATAGACAGTCAGAACACCTGCATTTGGGTGGCAGGGTAGCTGATTTTACCCAAACGGAAAATTATGGCCAGACGACAAAAAATGATTCACTGCAGACAATTTCAGTCTCAGAGAAGAAAAGGACTCGGAATATTGGGCCTAAGAGTAAGAGGTTGCTCATTATTTGTGAAGATGCATTGGAGTTGAGACTAACGTGGGAGGAAGCACAAGAGTTACTTCGTCCACCACCCAGTGTTGAGCCAATCATTGTCACAATTGAGGACCACATTTTTGAGGAGTACAATGTATGCATGTCTCTGTTAAATTAATATAATACATGCTTTAAAATTAGCAGGTTTTTTTATTAAGTTGAATATGAGCTGATATAGTCTCAAAATGATGTTCAAATTTATGTGACTGTGCTAATATGTCTGTTGCCTCTCCTTCGTTTAATTAGGAGCCTCCGGTATTTGGAAAGAGAACTATATTCAGTGCCTGCCCTTCTGGGTAAGGTTATTTGCAATTTTTATTACTGTATCTTTAGAATTATGTTTTAAAACACTAGGATATCTTGAATGAATACTATGATTTCTTGATGGTATTTGTCACATGGACTTGCCTTCAACATAAACAATAATTTGGTATTTTAAGGCCATGGGACGAGTTATAATATTTTTTCCTCTTGGATGTTATAGAGACCTTTGTTTGCTGCTTGTGCTTGAATGTGTTTAACTCTCATTCAGGGGACAGGAACAATGGGCTTCTTGTGATGATTGCTCTAAATGGCGAAAATTGCCTGTAGATGTTCTTTTACCACCTAAGTGGACTTGTTCTAAAAATGTATGGGATCCAACCAGGTACAGTATAGTTTTCTTTCTAGATTTTTTCTTGATACGAGAGATTGATCATATAATAAGGCTATTATTGATGTGAGAAATATTCTATAGGCCAGGTCATCATGTTCTGCACAGGAGGAGCTAGGACCCAAGGAAATGGAAGATCTTTTGAAGTCCTGCAAAGGTATGATCATAGTATATGTTCTTCACTCCAGCTTTGCACCTGTTAAGTTTGGAACAGGTTTTAAAGCCAGCCTTGCAGTCCAAGGGATTGAATGCTAGGGTGCATTATACATCAACATTCAAGTTCTTCACAATCATAAAAATATTGAAATGTGTGCTTAAATGCCGAAAGTTTGTTGTTGTCTGTGTGGTACGTGGTCATTAAATGCTTTCCATAATGGAGTGCGCATTGAAAGTTTGGAAGTATATCTTTCTTTTGTCTGTTTTTTCCCCCCGACAATTTTATGACTTTTGGGGCAACAATTTTCATTAACTTTAGTGTAACTTTCTAAATGAGTCATCCAATGCTGTTATCACGTTTCTTTCCAGGTTCCTGTTAATTGGATTTAAATTTTGAAGTCTCTTTTATCCTTTAAGATCCAGTGTAATAATTCCTGAGTCTTTCTGTCTGCCCCTAATTTTTGTCAGACTTTAAAAAGCCAAGATTAACAGAAAATAATAAGTCACTCCCAAGAGTTTGAACCTTCAGGCCTTGATGCTCTTGCTAATGTGGCAGTGTTGGGAGATAGCTCGGAGATCCTTGCGAGTCATCAGCTGGACAGACCATCAAACATCCCAGGCATCGTCCCGGCTGCACGTGCATTGTCTGCATTCAGCGACCAAGTGGAAGGGGAAGACATCATTCCACCTGTACTTGCAACGTGTGCTCGACTGTGAAAAGGCGGTTCAACACCCTTATGATGCGTAAGAAGAAACGCCAATCCGAGTGCCAAGCTGATGCTAACCTGATGGATCATAGAGAAGACTCAGATGTGAAAGAAGTACCAAGGGAAGACACAAGTCACGTGGAGAAAGAAGTGAGCATAAAAAGAAGAAAGCTCGAGGTGGGTGAATCCAGTTCTGTGCAGATAGATCTGAATAGCCATCCCAATCACGAAGACATGCAAGTTGATGCACCAAGCATGAGTGGTCATGCTGGAGCTCCAAACCATCCACCACTGCAGGTATATATGGATCAAAATGGTCCTAATGAGGTCAGGGATGTTTCACTAATGGGGGAAGCTTTGGACCAGTTATATGGGAGAAGGAAAGAACAGAAGATAAAGGGCTATGATCCCAATTCAAGTTAGAACAATCTTCCTTAGTTATCTTCTTATTATACTTTACTTTATTTTCCCAAATGCACATGGTACAACTTATTTTCTTGTCAACCAGAATGTAATTCTGGTCGAATCTTGTCTTCTGATGATTATATTAATCACATGGAGATGGTTTTTTTCATTATTACCTTTTATTTTGCACATTTTTTTATGTTTGTTATCAATAATTCCTTCTGAAAGCTACAACTGGATAACTCTTTATCACTCTTCACGTTATAAAATCAAAACCCACAGATGAATTTTGTATTGCTGAGACAAGGATCTTTAACCATTATTTCTAAGACATTGAATATTTGATTCATAAGCTTCTTCACAGCAGCTTCCCAATAATTTAAGTGTTTTGCAGGCAATCTAAAAATCAGCTGGGGAGATAACAATAACTGTGGAATGAGAGAACTTATATATTCGATAAAGCTTTTGAGTTCTAACCTATATAGCCGGTTGTTAAATTGACTCTAAAATATTACTACCTCCAGTCTTAAATATAAGATTTTGTTAATTATTTTGAGATATCAAGAAAACTAATTAATTACTTCAAAATATATTTTTATTAGTTTTTCTTCAAACTATTTTGCCTTACTTATAAACTAATATATAATCTAATAATACACAATATATGATATGATTAATTAATCTATTTTGCTTCCTTAATTTTTTTAAAGATAAAATGCAATTTCATTAATAAAGGTAAAATGATAATACATCAAATATCTGCAATGACAGTATTGCAGGATTGCAGATAGCTAAAAATGAGAGGACTCAAGGACAATACCTGACAGACTATACTGAATTGAAAATAACTAATTAAGTTACCCATGTCATTATAAAGAATTTTGGAAGATGATGCCTTGGAGCCTTCAGTTGGAAGAAAGAGTTTTTGAATACAAAAAACCTGAAGGTGTCTGTCTAAGCTTTCTAAGAAAAGAGAGGATTTAGTGATCCAGTGGAGAGATCCTCTGAAGCAAAGCAGCGTGGTACAAGGTAATCCGGATTTCTTTCTCCAAACAGAAGATTTAACCGATTGACCTTGAAAGGTTATCTAGGATTGATAGTGTATAAGACCTTTTTATTTTCCTTTCTTGAAAAAATTGACCATCCTTGATGGGGATTTGTCCTAAGGAGGTTGCAGCATCTTTTGAGATAACCACATTGTTGACTCTCTTGACTCCTTCCTAAAATACCAACAAATTAAAGGAAACTGTTATCTCCATTTCTTTGACCAAATCCACAGGATTAATGCTTCCAGAATTGTGAAAGAGCACTTGATTTCTTTTCATCCATATTGAAGACAGAATTTTGACAATCTTGAAAACTTCCATGTGAGACCATCTTTGTATAATTGTTTCATTAATCTCACCCGAAAAAAAAAGGAGTTAATTAAGCCTTATTTATATTTGGGACCCGTGGGAGTATATAATTGAGTGAAAAATACCCATTCCCAGCAATATAGACAAACTTTGATTAGCAAGGCTTAGCGTAAGTATGAGTATTAATTACAAGTATGAGTATTCATGAAATGTGATAATTTTTCATGCCTTTTTTCATTCGGTTAGCTTAAAAAAACAAAAGAGGACTAAATTGTCATATATGTTTTAATTTCATGTCAAAGATAAGTTCAAGGGACCATTTAAATGATATTTGAATTTCAAAATCCTAAATCAATCCTATTACCCGTAAGGGTATATTTGACACAATGGAGAGGAGAGGAATGGATGCATTTTAATGAAGGGGAGGGGAGGGGTTTGAGAATAATTTTATTTTACCTTATTTGGATGGATAAAAAAGGAGGGGATGGGAGGGATTTAATAATGTAAAAAAAATAATCAACAACACAAAAATATAATCAATAAAAAATAAAATAGACACAAGTGTCAATGTAAAAGTTTTTAAAGTGTAGTATATAAAGGAGAATTAATATTTGTCATTCAATAAAAAAAATTACCTGTAGTTTTCAAAATCTGTGTATTAATTTATTTTTCTTGTTAAAAATATGTATAGAGTGGTAAAAAAATACAATACAATATGATACTAACAATGTATTATACAAATCTAAAAGGGAGACAACCTAGAAATATTTTAAAAAAAAAAGATTATGTTCATATTAATTAATAGAAGTCAAAATATAACACTTTTCCTCCAAATTCTCCAATTTTGGAGGGGAGGGTTAGGAGGGGGAGGGAGGAAAAATCTTGAAAAATTTTCCCTCCCCTTCTAAATTTTTTGTTATGCAAACAAGGGGAGAGGAGTAAAATCCCCCAATTTTCTTCCCCTCACCTCATACCAAATACACCCTAAGAATAATGAAATTACCCATAAGAGTAATGAGATTTACAACTCAATTTTTTAGAAAATCCCTAATTTAAAATTTTGAAATTTAAAAGATATTTAAATGGAATTCTCCCTAAGTTCAAACTAGCAGATTTTTTAAAAAAAAAAATAAAAAAATCGCCTGATTAGTTGTGCGATACAAGGATGCTGTTTATATTCATACAACAAAATGTGTTCAAGTCCATTAGATCATATGATGATATCTAGGTCAGACATGTATATGATATAAAAATGTCACTTTCA